>JAIZAY010001148.1:0-20250 GCA_029531755.1 Holothuria leucospilota
GGCGTCAGGGTTCGAAAACAGCGGGAGACACTGAAGTAGGCGCGGTGAATCGTTTCTGCCAATATATACACATTCTTTTTACGCCTCATCGAGTGGGTCAGCAAGTACCGAGACGGGACTTGCGTGCGTTCTTAGCAACGAATAAGCCGACCACATTTAGGCCTATAACTTACAGTGACCGAACCAGGCAGGATAGTTTTATGAGAGCGGTTCTTTAAGGGGGTAGCCTCACAGGAACAAAACCGACTTCATCCCCACAACGGATGGGGCTGAAAATCAGAAACTTTGCCACTCCGAAAATCCTTGATTGCGAGAATTCGAATTGAAAAGTACCGTTCTGTGGCTACCGCTCTGCGTCTACATATGAATTCACATCATTGGAGGGGGATGACTTTGACCAGAACATACACAAGTGTGAAGCCTGAGCAGCTAATATCAAGACCTAGCTTTAAAGCCTCTCAAAACTGATGCTCTGTGGTGTAATTCGAGACATTTTCTAACCATTCCAGTCCATTTTTGAAATAATTATACCTTTTCAAAGGTAGTACAGGGCGCCTAAAATTCCTCTTCTACTCAAGTTACAAACTTTGTTCTTCCATAATCGTGCGTATCCAGATGTAGATAATTGTACCACATTGACACTGAATGAAGCAAAAACGTTTAAGTTTGCAGTGAAGTAAGAAATGAAAACGTATAGAACTGAAGTGAAAGAGCGCGGAGAGCGCGCAAAGCTAGGTGGCTTGCAAGAAATTTGTGACAGAAAGGTTAAAGGGAAAAAGCAGTCGCCCAAGTTCATTTTCAAAAACCTGCTAAATTTTGCAGAGCTCCGCTTATCTCGCTCATAAGTATTTTTCATTATGTCTCTTTACAAAAACATTGAATACTGAAGATAAACCAAAGAGATATTCTACATGGATTTAGAAAAAAGTAACAAAAATATTGTCTCATGATTGAAAGGAGTCATTCCTGAATTAGAATGACGGGGTACACTAATTCAAATTGGGGAGACTGCGTTTTCCCTTTAGGTGTCTTTAAGATTCTTTAATATCACTTTCAAGTTCGATGGGAAATCTTTAGGGGTACACTCTCCCCTTGTAATACGTGTCGGCATCACTGTTTGTCGTTAGTGTACTTCAAGTTTGACAAGAGACTTGCTTAAACGGGTGGAAACAGTAGTTCTCGCTGGGGCATGTTTCTCTGTGAGCCTGACCACGGGGAATGGTGTTTGTCCTCATCCGGCAGGGGAAATTTGGCATCTTAACCCCCTGGGATGGCAGAAAGTTGCACTCTATAAAATCAAATTCATACTAGGTCCATAGATCTGTAAAACGGGTTGGCCGCAGTTTCCTGTGGTTTTATCCGAGACTCAAGCCGCTGTTTTATCCAGCTGTCGAAAATACCTTTCGATCCCCCACAACCCCGAGATTTTGAATGAACTGCTAGCTAAGAAACGAGCAAGAATGAAGTCGGTAAACTAAAGAGACCCGAGGACTAAATAGCCTAAGTAGAAATTGGGGTGCTGCTTCTTTGTAATTGTATGAAATAAAAATATACAGCTACCATGGACCGAAAAATATCGGTTTAAATACATTTGCATTATGAGTAAACTTAGCTTCAAATCACGATATAGTCATCACGCTATTAATATTACTCAAGGTATTAGATAACTATATGAAACACCCTTGGTGCCAGGCCTATTACTTAGAATTTACATCTAGTTTTGGCAAGAATAGTTTACACTTATTATTGTACTAATAATGTTCACAGGCATACAAC
This sequence comes from Holothuria leucospilota, assembly GCA_029531755.1. NCBI lineage: Eukaryota > Metazoa > Echinodermata > Holothuroidea > Aspidochirotida > Holothuriidae > Holothuria > Holothuria leucospilota. Next base: position 1,777 of record JAIZAY010001148.1, read on the forward strand.
GTCAACTCAGTGCGAAGATTATGAAAATCATTGCCACTATAAAGCTTGCATGCAGTCTAAGCATTTCATTTCATTTCATTTATTTTTGTTTCTTCACAATGTGTCAATATTACAGGTTTTTACTATACAGATTTAAAACTTCAATAACAATGTGAAAGGAAGTGCTCTAAGAAACCTTTGTAGGCTTGACTAGTAGTAACACTCCCTGGGTACATAAAAAGAAAGAAAAAAAGAAAATACAAAGAACAAGAAAACATAGCAGCATTCAAGAAGTTCATTAATGTAAGAAGTTAATAAGTATTTAAATAGTAATTAGTTAAGGTACGTTTGAAGGACTTGATAGTAGGTAAATATCTGATTTCCAGGGGCAATTTGTTCCAGGTCATGCTTGCTCGGTACACTAAGCTGTTCTTAGCAAAGGATGTATTGCAACGTGGGACATGGATATTACTAGCTTCTCTCGTATTATGTGTGTGGATATCCAAAATTATAATTGAATACATTATCAAGACTAACAGGAACAATATGGTGAATGGAACTGTACGGAAATAACGCAACTTTCAAGTTAATTATATCATGGAGCTGTAACAGATGCAGTGATGAGAAGAGCTCACTAGTATGGTCATTATAACTAGCAGAAGAAATGTGACGAATAGCTCGTTTTGAAGAACCGTTAACTTACTTAAATATTTTTTACTTGTACCAGACCATATGGCGAGACAATATGTAAGATGAGGGTAGGTTAACGTAAGGTACAATGTGCGAAGTATATTCCTAGGAAGAATGCGTTTTTAACTTAGAGAGAATTCCTATACCTTTTGCAATTTTAGTAGCAACAAAGTGAATGTGATTATTCCAACTTAATTTCGAGTCAATGTAAACACCTAAAAACTTAACATGGTCAGCTTTCTGTAAATATCTCCTGTTCATTAAAATATGGCAACTATCATGTTTTACATTTCGTCTATTATTAAAAACTACATAATTGGTCTTTTCTATATTGAGCGACAACTTGTTGGAGGAAAACCAGTTATGAAAATTATCAAGTTCATTTGAGATTAACGTCCGTAATTCATACATATCATGGCCGGTAAAAATATATCCATATCATCAGCAAACAGAATAACAGAACAATTTTTGTCACGTTACATATAACATTTACATAACGAATGAAAAGTAAAGGGCCTAGGACAGAACCTTGCGGTACACCACATTGGATTTGCGAAAGTTCAGAGTTAACATCTTTTAATGAAATAAATTGTTTTCTATTAAACATGTAACTGCTGATCCAATCATACGCATGTTCAATAATACCATATAAGCAAAGTTTGTGTAATAAAATGTGGTGATCAATTGTATTGAAGCTTTTGACAGGTCTAAGACTATTCCAACAGAGGTTTGTTAAATATCAAGTGGAATATGTAAATTATTAACAACATGCGTTAGCGCATGCTCCGTAGAATGACCTGGACGGTAATCATATTGGCCTTCGTAGATGATATTACATTTATTAATAAAAGCAAAGATACGATTCTAAACACTGTGTTCAAAGATTCTTAAAAAGCATGAGAAGACTGAAACTGGTCGATAATTTTCTGAATTAGTTGAACCGCCCTTCTTATATACAGGAATAACTTTGGATATTCTTTAACTCATCGGAAATACTGCCTGAAACAAGCAAACAATTTATAATATGAGTGTGTGGTTTTACTACAAAGACAATGATTTCCTAAGAATACTGGGCTTAATATAATCAAAACCGGGGGATTTGTTTTGGTTTGAGACAGGAAAGGGCAGTTTTAACAAGTTCAGCCTCATTTGTAGGTGACATAAAAAGCGTGTGAGGATTTGGATTTTTAAGGTAATCATTAGCATTAGAGTTGCATTTTATACGAGATGCCAAAGAAGGACCAATATTGGTGCAAAAATTATTGAATCCATTTGCAATGACATTAGGATCACTCGTTACGCCGTTATTATGTTTGAAAGACGATGGATACGACGACTTATTAGTACCTTTTTGTAAGACTTCATTAACAACCGTCGAAGTACGCTTCATATTATATTTACATTTGTAGAATTTATCAGAGAAATAACGTTTCTTAGCAATACGAAGAATATGATTCAATTTATTACGGTAAGTACGAAAGTGGCTAAGTTTGTCAGGAGTAGGGTTCTTCAAGTACTTTTTATACATTTTACTTTTGCATTTGATTGATTGCAAAATACCACTGCTTATCCAGGGATGTCTTTTTTTACGTCTCTTCCGCTTACTGATATAGAATAGAGGGAAACAAGTGTCATAGATATCACGAAAAGTAGAGTTAAAACGAGAAAACGCCGTAGTTACATCATTATCTGAGCAAATACAGTCCCAGTTAAAATTACGACAACAAGTGACAAAATTATCGATATTCCTAGTCGAATAGTTCCTAGAATAATATCCATTATCATTGCTTTGTTTAGAAATGTCCAAACTTAGGAAAATCGGAAAGTGATCAGTGATATCCGTAATTAATATGCCTGAAACACAATGATTTTCAACCGTGTTGGTGAATATGTTGTCAATTAACGAGGCAGATCTCTCATTTACACGTGTAGGTTTAGTTATAGTGGGTTCAAAGCTATTACTAACAATATTGCTAAGAAATTCATTGGCACTATCCTTTAACAAATCAATATTGAAATCACCCATAATGTGACAGGGTTTACTTTCACTTGAAATCAAGTTCAAAATTTTATCAATGCAGTCATTAAAATCACGGAGAGGACTCTGTGGTGGCCTATATATAACGCCTACTATAACGTTTCTATTTCCCCCACCTTTTTGCGGGATTGTTAGTTCCACAAAAAGACTTTCGATGATATCGCTAAAAAGACCAATATCAGATCGCACAGTAAATTCTAATTCCTCATGAACATATAAACACACCCCTCCACCTTTTTTATTATTCCTGTGACATTCAACCATTTTATAGTTGCTAAGTTGGATAAGTGGTGGCATACAATCACTGAACCAAGTTTCAGTAAAGCCTAAGACGGTAAAAGTGTGGTCTAATATCGTTAAGAGGTTAGAAATGGAATCAAGGTTCTTTCTCAAGCTCCTGCTGTTTAGATGGAAAAGGGAAAAATCACCATGGGTAAGTTTATTAAAACTATCTATGTTGTAGTAATTACTGGAATCGATTGTGAATGTCTCATAGAGTGAAGAGAGACTTTGCGAGAGAAAATCACCACCTTGATTCATGGAGCGAGTGTCTTGAATTGCATCTCTAAAGACATTATCATCAATTAAGTGATTAAATGGTAAATTAACACAACAGTCCCCGCAAGTCCAGGGCGAAATGGTACCGGTATTATTTTGGGTAACGCATAAGTTGTGGAAATATTTTTTACAAATACAACATTTACTTACTAAACTTCTACTTGCTTCATAAGCAATGGATCTTTTACACTTACTGCACAAAACAAACATAAATGAAAGTGACACACAAACAAACAAACAAAATATAGGCTACTCACAAGATTACTTTAAGACAAGTAATACTCGAGCATCGAGTCCTTTGGATAATACAGGAAATTACATATTCATTGCAGATGTTTCAAGTCATTTGGACCCCAGATTCTCTTAGTAAATTCCGATCCATTTTTGTTGATAAGAGCAATTATTTTTCCGTCATGAGACCACGCAGACTTGACAGCAGGGTTTTTCTTTGTATTCTGGAGAAGTTCTTGGTTTGTCTTTGTGAGATCTTCCTTGATAATGATATCAGTACCCTTTAGTTTTCGGCGATTCTTAATGAATCGATTTCGACCTTCGTAGTTGGAAAACCTGACAATTATTGCCCTCGGCTTACCGTTGTCATGATCTTTCCTTCCAATTCGGTGGGAGCGATCAATATCCGTTGGGTTAACAGCAAATCCAAGATGTTTTGTTGCAATCTCAGTGATAATGGTGTCCGTGTTCTCATCTCGTTTCTCTTCAATGCCGAAAATCCTTAGGCAGTTCCTCCTAGAGTACTGTTCAAGTTCGTTGATTTCTTGAAGCGATCGGTTACATTTCTCCTCCAAAGAGCAAACTTTATCTTGAAGGTGTTCTATGGTCTTTTGTGTCTTATCCATGGATACCTCTAAGTCGTGTATTCTCCCGGAGTTCTCTTCAATCTGCCTTAGAAACAGCTCTATTTTCTTTGAAAAAACCTTCTCAATACAAGCTTCTAGTTTCGCTTCAAATTCGGGACTTGAGAACACCTGATTTATCAGGTGCATTGAAACCTTTCAACTCATTTTCTTGCAAACTTGATCGTTACGATGACGATTCTGAATTAAAAAGTTTCCAGGAAGGAAGAAAAAGGGGACAGAACTTCCTTCGCATCTAAGCAATAGCTTCTTCTTTAGAATCAAGAGTGGGCTTAATCGCAACAATAGGGCCGAACCTTTATCGATGAATAAACCCGATATGTTTGAAGCAAAAGAGAATTAAAGATGAAAGATCGTTCGAACCAACCGAAGGTTTTTGTAATTATAGAAAAAACAGAAACAGACGACAAAATACTTAAGCACATGTAAACTTTGTTTTTTTTTTAATCGATTGGGGGCAAGCCTGGGCTATACAGTTCAGAGCTAGCAAAAAAAAAAAAAATTCAATCGACTTTTCAAATGGGGGTACAGTAGTCTCCAGTCTGACTACGGGCCTGCATAATTGAAGATGAATGCAAGCTAAGACTCAATAATGGTGTCTATTTGACCATGCACCTGAGTATCTCTCTGCATTAATTTCACTATAAGATTTTTTACAATTTTGACAGACTTGGACACTTAATGAGAATATTTGGCATCGAAATGGGTTTTTTGATAGGTTTTCGAAAAGTTTTTGACACTGTCCTACCGGAAAGTGTTTTTCGACTGCCGAAACCCAAACTGTCTGCAGACTATAGTAACACCATTCCTACGCTACTGAGCTGTTTGTTGCTCATTGCATCCCTCCATCTCGTTGTCAACCTCTGTAATGAACTTTTAACAAAGATGATTTTAACTGGAAGCCTTCTCCAACCTCTGTAGAAAGTTACAGTATAAATACTTTTTTCAGGAAAACTGTGTTTTGTATTCCCTTTCATCTTCATTTTCCCCTTTTATTTCTTTTCTTTCCTTTCCCTTTCATCCTTTTTCATGGAGAAGAGGACGGGGGATACTAGCGGGCCTTACAGGCCCCCCAAAATACGCGACTTCCGTAGGATGCGTCGTAACCATTGTCATGTGTACGCGTGTATATGACGGCCAAACTTGGGTACAATCAAATTTATTTCGAAAAATAAATATACATAAAAAATAACATAAATTGTAGATTTTGTGCTCCTACAATCAACCAGTTATGCTCTTTATTGCACCCGTTCTCATATTCTGTTTTAATCTTGGAGTATACGTGGAACTTAACTTTTCTGCTATATACGTATTTATCATAAGTGGGCGGGGCTTAACTTAAAAAGGCAGTTTCCTGTTTGGCAAGAGTACAGTAATTGGTAAAGGAAATAGCTTCCTGGTGTTTATCATTTTCATGACTATTCATAAATAGCGAGTAATTATTTAAAAAGGCTGAAAACGATTGTGCACAAGCAATTAAACTGAGAGTAAGAAAGGTCTACTTTGCACATTACTTGCTAGGTATCATCATATTGATTAAGGTCGAAGTATGGAACTATCACCTGGCCGACCTTAGCTCCCCCATGATCGAAGTCAGGAACTGCGTAGGCACATAGATATTGACTGACATCAAGAGCCCAGGTTGGATTTGTACATAATAAAAGTTCAGGTGGGAATAACCGAGCGGTGCATGAAGAAAAGAACTGAACTCTTGAATTACCCCAAATAAGGGGTCAAGGATCTTGCCCCCATCTCCGCCACCCCCAGGCCTTGTGAGGAAAAGGTTCAAGTTGGAATTACCGATCGGTGAAAAAACAAGAAAACTTAAACTCAAGAGGTACGCAAGTTAGGGCTCAATGAGATGGCCAATGTAATCCCCCCCCCCTTCCTTCTTGGACGCCTCATGGAGAAAATGAGGGCTACGTCGTGTAAACTTGCGTCAGACTGAAGAATTATTTCTTTTGAATAGCATTTCACAGCAAGCGAAATACGCCAAATTTTCACAGAAGCATAGAAGAATCCCAGCTTACTAAAGGCAGAACAGAGCTGATGCTTTTCGGGAATAACATGCTTTTTGATTCCTTGCCAAATCTATGCAATCACGTGAGAGTATGTGTGTGTATGTATGTACGTACGTACGTATGCATGTATGTATGTGAGTTTCTGAAGGTTGGCTTGTAAACACGATATGTCAAGATGTCAATAATGGATACTTCTCATACTTGGAATTTAGAATTATCATATTAAGAGGAAGAAGCCTATAGTTTTTGGTGGAGTTCAAAGGTCATATGAGGTCAACAGAGGTCAAAAAAGCTTTTAAACACAATATCGCTAGGTAGGAAACATGGATGTTTTGCACAATTGGCATGTAGATGCGTTATAGTCAGAAAATGAACCCTATTGGTTTTGGTAGAGGTCAAAGGTTATCTGAGGTCACCGGAGGTGAAAATATGAAATTCTTAAGAACTGCTCGTAAACACGCTATCTGAACATAACAATGGACAACTTTCATACTTGGTATATAACTTTATTATATTCAGTGGAAGAAGCCTATTGTTTTCAGTGGAGGTCAAAGGTCACTTGAGGGCATCAGAGGTCAGAAACCGAAAACCTTGAAAAATGACGATATTTCAAGACAGGGATGATGGATGCATTTCATACTTAGTATAAAGATGCGTTAATTTAAAAGAGAGGGAACCCTATGGGTTTGTTGGAGGTTGAAGGTCATCGGGGTCATCAGGGGTGAAACTACGAAAAACTATTGAATAGACAGTAAACGGTTCCTCCAAGTTCTGTCCGGCGTTTCGTGACCAACGAAAAGTTAACCTTTCTATTATTACAAAGATAAAGTTATAGAGAGCATTTATCTTTTCCCAAGCATAACTGTTACAGTAACAACTCGAATTTGAATTAACCTAATTATGAACACAGGTAAAAGATGCTGTGACTGCACTACGATGAGTTCTTTGATGGCGTAGTGGACTTGTGCTAGGTTTCTGACACAGACACCCCGAGTTCGAATCCCTCCTAAAGCCTGCCGCACACGAGGGGAAACTAGCCCAGCAAAATGCCTCGTGTGCCACTTTGCTCAGTTAATTTCTCACGTGTGCGCGCGAGTTTTGGTGAGATTTCCCCCTCGCGAGGCAGATGACTCAAATATCAAACGTGTTTGATTCTTTCTGACACGAGCGCCACTTTTCTCACCGTGTGCGACTGACCTGAGCATTTGGCTCACGACTTTAACCCACTGCCCAAGCGTATTCTGAATGAATAGACCTAACTTTCGGCCTACTTCATTTGTTTTAAGCCATATTAACCATAAAATTGAACAAATATTAAGATGACGCTGCAGTTTCCGGCATCCTGACAAAGATGAGTTGTCCGTTGATTCTTCAATAATCAATGAAAATCATATTCAATATGTTATTTTGAATCGTAAGGCCCGGAACTTCTGTCTACCCCTGAATCGTCTCTTGTTTCTTCAAAATGAAAATCATATTTAATATGTTATTTCGAATTGTAACACGCGTAACTCCTCTGTTCCCCTGAATATTGCCTTTTGTTTGTAACTAATAGGTACGTGGGAGTGGAGTGACGGTACAGTGTCAACATACAGAAACTGGCTTGAAGGAGAACCAAATGGAGGAGATGCATGGGACTGTGTGTTCATGAATGGAGATAACGGAGAATGGTACGACGGGCCGTGTTCGCATGGAGAGTACGCAGTTTGTGAAAGAAACAATACTCTTACATAAGTAGACAATAAGGTTGTTCTTACAAAATTTTCACAACTCTGGTTAAAATGTTATTTTGTGAGAAAGCAACAATGTAGCCATCAGACTACAATAAATATATACACTGTAAACCTTTGAATGAGTACGATCAGAGCGACTTTATTAATGTCACTCTATCAAGTATGACTGGCTGTGGCGGCATCCGGCGAAAAGTGGTTGAGCCAGCGGAGATATTTTTCTTAGTTTTTTCTTTGTTTCATTTTGTTTGCCTGTGTGTTGATGTTGTTGTTGTTGATGTTGTTGATGTTGTTTAAGGATACTTGGTAAATGAGGCAAAACAAGGTAAGAAAGTTATAGTGTTCTTCATATAGTTGGATGTAGACATGCTTTCTTATGTTGTAAATATTCCCTTCTACTTATATGTGTATATAATTCATAGTGTTGTACATCAAAATATCAAACATTGCCCTTTCTAAGCAGCGGCTCTAGAATTTCGCCCTCTTCAAACATAGTACAAAGGGCTCACCATTACTGATTTTCACCACAGTTTTCTACAAGCCCGGACACAGGCTTTTACAAAGAGTAGAGAGCGGGTCAATTTGTGAGGATAAAGCCCGAATTTGTGAGGGTGCTCTCTCAGAACCGTGAAGTACAATAAGAATTTCAGAAATTCAAAGTAAAATTTTACACATAATTAATGTAGAAATTGACTTCAGGCTATTTTGTGTAATTCGCACAAGGATAATTTCCACAATATATATGTGAAATTTAACTCATTGCACAATATTAATTTTTACAGTAATTATGAGTAAATGTTTACTAACAAGTTCTGGAGTTCGTATTTTACTTACACTTTGAGCGTATTTCTGTCAGTGTAGAACCTGTGCAGCCTCGATGAAGTGAATGGGTGGTTGGATGTCTGCCCTGGGGAAATACTGAAGCAAAACATTGTTAGATGTGGCTTCTTGCCATCTAGCCTTCAAGGTAAGTATACACTGAAAAATATTCTTGATAGAAGCTTGCATTATTGTGCAGTGTAAGGCACAAGAAGTGTAGAGGGATATTTTTTCTGCGGGATAATCCGTCATTGAAGCAGACAAACGCGTCGTAAATACTTTCTTGGGATCGAATCACCGGACTTCGTCTAGTACTCCGCGGGAGAAATTGATTTAGCCTAACCCAAGGACAGTTTTCTCTCGTTCCCTGGCTTAACGTCAATAAATGAGACCACTATGCAGTATTCCCCTACCCCTGGGAAATTTGTAAATTAAACAATTCTTTATTCGGTTGACCGGCATTTAATAATCGCAATAGGTAGCCAATGCTAACTTTGACCGTATCAAAAAAGTATGTGGTGGCCTCAAACAGGGGTGGAGCCGAGCCAGACCCCCCCCCCCAACTTTGTTGGATTGCACCCTCACATTGACATCAGAGACAACTTGTGGAAAAAGGATAAAATATGTAACTTGCACAAATAAATGACGAACACGAAACCTTCCGTGGCGCGGCTAGGCTAAAGCTCACATCAGTGTATCTATGGAAAGATAAGGAAAGGCTTATAAGCCCCACTGAGATCTACAAGGGCCTGGGTCATTCCCTGGGAATGTAGGGCGCAGAACAAATGATTTGTCATTCCATGGGTTCTGAAGACCTTATAGATATAATTGCCATGACATTGGTGGCTCTATTCACATGATGCACCCTAGCCCCCTCCCTTCCGTCTCCTCAACCTCTGCCCAACGTGACCTTCAGGAACCTTTTTACGAGTGCTATTCTTCAATCTTCGGGAAAATTTTAGGAAAATACACTATTACTTCTTCTAATTTTGTCACTTCAGAAAGTGACCCAAATTCAGTTCTTTTCTAGTTCTTTTCTAAATATATGGCGTCCCCAGTTTTTGTATTTCTTGATCCGTCAGGAGTAGAAATACCATACAATTTATTTAAGAAAGGTAGATCCTTGTAGCCACGAATTGTCCACAACTACTACCGTGGCTGCCTGTACACACATTGGCAAACCAGGCAGTAAGTTTCCAATAACTGAGGACGGATAGTAGAAGTTTTAAGCTAAGGGTTAAAGAAATTGTTAATTTTGTCATTTATTTGTTTTTTAATGAGAATTAGAGTGATTCTAGTGTGCCTTTTAGTAGCTCAGTAACGAAACGGTTATCACGGCCTTTGGAGACTTGCGAAATAAGGCAGCGCACTTTGTTTCATTTGTTTTCCATATAATACTACAACAGTATTGTGTCATATTGGGCTAAAAGTTAAGACAGATTTCTGGATGTACATAACCGTTGTACGTTCATGGGTATGCAGGTATATGTATACGTATAGGCCTGTAGGCCTAGGTGTACGACTCGGAAAGGGGGAACTGGAGACTTCAGCCCCCTCCCCGGCCTTTCGGGCATAAACTTGACAATATCGGGGCAAAAATATGTGCTATTTTGAGGAAGCATGTATTACATTAAAATTTCGGGCGGGTAAAAGTGCTACAACTCCTCCCAAATTTATAGCAATCTCATACACTTATTTATAGGCCAATTTATATGTATAGGCCTATGTTAATGTAGGTTACATGCATTATGTGGATGTATGTGTTAATGTGTACAGTGTATTCAGCTGTCTATAAGTGTTATGTGAGATATATTGAACGGGTGTACGTTACACAGGTAGCTTGTTCCTGACCACGGGTCAGAAGTCAATGAGTTCGGACGTGGGACTCAGGAATTTGGCGCAGACCTTTTGGGATTCATTGTTAAAATGTACTGTTGTGAGCTTATCTGAGAGGCCTCGATCTCCGTGGCCGGAATGTTGTAATATTTTGAAAGTACTATGGAATGAGAAAAATAAATTCAGTTTTAGGGTTGGAAAGGAGAAGTTAATATGGAATAGAAGTAATAATAATGTACAAACTTAAGGAATTGAGAGATGGTAGCCCGATCAAAGAACCATTCCCAGAACACGGTGTTTGTAAGGCGGTAGCTTACTTTAACAGTTGTTTAACAGTATAGTAATTGTAAATATTTTGTCATACAGCGTGATCACACTGGTTAACTGTGTAGTGAAAGCCAAGGAAAGTTAAATTGCTTGCATGGACGTGCGGGGGGGGGGGGGAGGGACAAAATCCGAGAAGAGTCACCCTAAGTTAGCGAGTAAGTACAATAGCTTTAGCCGAAATGTTCTCATATTGCCGGCAATGGTCCTGAAAGTTGCATGTGAACAAACCTTATTTTTAAATCTGGTGAATTCACATAGATCGACGGTAGAACAACTGCTCCTGCTGCCCCCAGCTAAGTACGGCCATGCTTGCTTGTATGTATATAGATAGTTAAAATATTGTGAGAAATATTGTGCAGTTTGTTTCAATGTTCAGTATACTTCTAGTATCTTCTGGTGGCATTCAAACGGAATCTAATATAAGAAAGATATTTCTTCATTCATATATTTTAACACTTTGTAAGTAATCTTTTTCTTTTGTAGATACGATTTTCGGTTCCCCCAAAATTTGGAGAAAAAGTTGGTACATTGTATCAAAAAACCCTTTAGACTGGTTTCAATGGCCTAAAAACTTGATACGTCAAATATGTGCAGGTTGTATAAAACTTGTGAAATATATTGAGTAGAGAGAACAAATTTTGTGAATATTCCGTGCAAACGTGTCAATTTATCATCATAGTTACTAACTTATCTTAATATAACATTAGCCTGAATTACTTCAAAACTCAACATCCTCCAAACGTTACACGTAATTGAGTCTGGAATGTTTCATTAATTAGAGAATGTAAAGTATTTCTGACTTTATGAACCTGTATACAAGGCTTCTATGAAAAGAGTCTGTAGCATTGCGCTTACCCTAACGCTGCAAATTGTATTAAAAAGCTTTGGTTGGCGTACACTGGTTTCTTTGGGATGAAAACTTGATGTATCAGATATGCAATGCATTCTGAACGCATAAAGCTTATGCAAGTTATAATGAGTACAACATACAAGGTTTGTAAATATCCCATGCAAATGTGTCAATATTTCAACAAAATTACATAATTTTGTTAAAATAACATCAGCCTGAGTGATTTCAAAAGTCAATATTCTCCAAACGCCACATTGTCTTGAGAAGAAGACTTCCTTTATTAAAGAATGTGAAGTTTTCACTAATTTTATGACCCTGTATACATTTCTGTAAATTCAGTGTATGTAACATTGCCTTTAACCCAATGCTCAGTATATCACGCCTTTTGAACAGATTTACTTCAATCATATTTTAAATGTTTATCATTTATTATCTCATCCCCACATACGTAGTATGTGGGGGATGAGATATTGTGCTTCGTTTACCATTGAAAAGTGCACACGTTTCCCCCTGCCAGTCGCCACAGCAACCATAAGCATGGAAATGCATGGTAGGGAAATTTGGGGCTTTATGACCGCTACTCAAGGGTGGGGCAAAATGGAGTGGTGAAGGTCCTGTTTCCTGGTCATGTGACCAAATATGCCTAAAATTTGGGTCAAAGGCTCTGATGGTCAAATGACATTCACAAGGTCAAAAGTGTGTCGCGAACTCCTCCTAAACTAAGAGCAAGATTGAGCCCAAACTTGGTGGGCGGGTGCATAGTCCTTGGAACTTGTGCCTGACATACCCTCAGCATGATAGGTCAAAGGTCAAAGGTCAACCATCAAAAAAGGTCAAAATAAGCAATTTTCCAAATCTGGCTATAAAACCTGAATGCAACAGTAAATGGCCCTGATTTCTTGACATAGCTTTCGTATTGAAGCGCTCTTGGCACAACTTGACACTTGCTCTTCTGAGGTCAAAGGTCACGAGGTCAGAAGGTCAAACGACAATTTTGGGGTCAAAAGTGTGACGCGCACTCACTTAAAACTGATGGTACTAATGACCCCAAACTTGGTGAGGGCGTGCATGGCCCCTAGAATTTGTGCCTCCAATATCATCAGCATGATAGGTCAAAGGTCAGAGGTCAAAGGTCACGATAGGTCAAAATAAGCAAATTTTTAAATCTGGCTGTAAAAGCTGAACGAAACATTTAACGACCCTCATTTCTTCGCATAACCTTCTGATGGACACCTACTTTATGCAACTTTACACGTGACCTTCTGAGGTCAAAGGTCACGAGGTCAGAAGGTCAAACGACAATTTTGGGGTCAAAAGTGTGCCGTGCGCTCACTCGAAACTGAAGGTACTACTGACCCCAAACTTGGTGTGGGGGTGCAGTCCTTGGAATTTGTGCCTCCAGTACCCTCAGCATGGTAGGTCAAAGGTCAGAGGTCAAAGGTCAAGATGTTCAAAAGAACAATTTTTTTTTTAAATTTGGCAGTAAACACTGAAAGAAAAGGTAAATGATCCGTTACATTGATCACTGTCTTTTCCTGACACTCAAAATTCAGTTTTCACCTCCGGTTTAACAAACCCCACCATTAAAGCCACACAATGACATGATCAGATGCACACTTGTCTAAGCTTCTCTAGCTCAAAACTTGACCACCTCTAGTCTAAGTAAAAACCCAGGCCTAGAGTGAACTGCGATCACGCGTGTCAAGCATGACTAGTTCTTGGCGCCATAAAAGTAAAACTATACGCGTGTCCCCACCGAAGTAAAAGTCCAAGCGCGTCCCAGTATGAAGCATTATAACTAAGTACGCGCACGGTGGAACTGATGTTAGGCCTAGGCTTAGGTTACGCTAAATTATTAATAGTACTGTAATAACGCTAAAAAGCTAGGTAGGCCCTAGGCCTAATAGGCTTAGTTGAAATACACACCTGGTTAAGAACTTTGACCAAGTTTGTGAGCACTGTGGCTCATCACGGAATTTTGGCTGTCTGTAACTCTGTTGCTTACCTTCTCTTGAAGAACTACCTATATTCTTCATCTCTTGCATGGCAACAACGACGTACGTGTGCATCCCATATCGCAGGGGCCAAGTTCAATTCACACATGCACACGCACCAATGCACGGGGTCATCCCACGAGACCGAAGGTCCGCGAGACCGAAGGTCCGCGAGACCGAAAATCAAAAACAAAAAGGGTCCACGAGACCGAAAATGAAAAAAGGTTCGCGAGACCGAAAATGAGAAAGGGTCCGCGAGACCGAAAATGAGAAAAGGTTCGCGAGACCGAAGGTAAGAAAAGGTCCGCAAGACCGAAAATGAGAAAAGGTCCGCGAGACCGAAAGTGAGAAGGGGTCCGCGAGACCAAAAGTGAGAAAAGGTCCGCGAGACTGATATTGAGAAAAGGTCCGCGAGACCGAAAACCAGAAAAGGTCCGCGAGACCGAAAATAAGAAAAGGTCCGCGAGAACGAAAATGAGAAAGGGTCCGCGAGACCGACAGAAGTTTCAGTCCGCCGTACTGCTCCGCTCCGCTTTAAGTTAATGCTGGCACCCTGTAGTATTTACATTTTGCAAACTAAAGCGTTGCCCTTGCAACACCACCCTTCTGGCATGAACGTTCCGGCCTCGCGAGCGGATTTTTAATTTCGGTCTCGTAAACCCTATTTCATTTTCGGTCTGGCGGACCCTATTTTATTTTCGGTCTCGCGGACCTTCGGTCTCGCGAACCTTATTTTATTTTCGGTCTGGCGGACCTTCGGTCTCGTGAACTTTATTTTATTTTCGGTCTGGAGGACCTTCGGTCTCGTTAACCTTATTTCATTTTCGGTCTCGCGGACCTTCGGTCTCGTGAACCTTCGGTCTCGTGGGCTGTAACCGCAATGCACACACGCAAGTACAGTCTAGTCGGTATGGTGTGAGAGGGACTGCGCTGCTTTAGTACACTGGATACAGTGTACATTATACTGTAAGCAGCGCCAAGTTCCAAACAAATGACGTCACAAATAGACCGTGTGAATCATGCAGGCTACCTTTGATCTAGTCCGCAGTCTGCTGACCTAGTTCAGGGAGCAAAGTCTACGTGAGAACTACCTTTGATCTGGCCGCCCGGCATACGTGTGTTGCTCTAGTCCGCAGTCTGCTGACCTAGTATGGGGATTCCCATACCAGGGGCCGGGCTCTAGTTCATAAAAGTTAGAAATATTCCTATCTTGGACTTAGGAAGAATTCATTCCTATCTTCATGCTGAACTTGTTCCTAGGTTTAGGAATGATCTTTGGTAGATTTAGAAATGTTCTTAATTGATCTGGCAGGAAATTTACAGATGAAAACAATGTCACTTTTGATTTATCCCTAAATATCCCAGCAATATACCCATTGTCAAAATTGGGCTACCACACCATCAAAAATTTTGAATGGTCTCAATCTTTCTCAAATTCACATATACTCCTGGGTAATTGACCTCTATGGGTCATTTATATGTTTAAGACCCGTCATTTTAAGGATACTAGCACTCAGTCTCCAAAAAGAGACCAAAAATTTTGATTTATACAAACGATCCTGTTTTGTTTTTTAAAACATTCTAAATCTTGTTACTAGGACGTTCACACTATTGTACAGTATGCTGTATAGCACGCACTGCTGTTCAATTGTGACATAGTTCATAGCTATGGTTACAATCATGTACGCACATACAACAATCATTGCAGAAACGCAACAGACGATGTTACTCTCACAGTAATAACGCGGGAAAAACTTTGTGTTGCAATAGCCTAGGCCTAGTTCTAGTTCAGGGAGCAAAGTGTACGTGAGAACTAGGACTAGGTACCCTAGGCTAGTGTTGCTCCTGCACCCACATTGACTGTACTCCAGGGTACGAGACACTTTTTTCAATTTCGGGCGCTATTTTCAAAAAAAAAATAGTCCCCCCACCCCACCCCCAATTCCATTTCGAGTGTTACTTTGGGATTTTCGGGTGCTATTTCCTATTTATTGATAAATGATATATGGCCCTAAATGCATTACTAAAGACAGCAATGCACTACTACTTCCCTTCAAGTGCGGTAGAACATAGACCGGCCAGCCTGACACAGCAAAAAAAAAGACGAGTGTGTTGGGACGTGGTTAGCTATTTCCATCATAGGCCGTTCATACACAATGTACGTGAGTAAGTGTGAAGCGTTACCCCCCCCCCCCCCTGCCTTCCCGTACGTACAGTACGTAGTGTAATAGTGCTATGCACACCTGATATTGGCTTGTAAGCAACCAAGTTAACTAACATCACAGCAGTTCCGAGTTCCAAGCAAATAACGTCACAAACACACTTCTGCTTCATATTGTGCAAACACCCGAGTCCAAAATCGGTTATCACGCACAGGTCATGTGGAAGGGGAGTTGCCTAGATTTTAGAGTGAGCCTTAGATACTAGATTTCGAAGATTAACGTTGGCTAGGCTAGATTTCAAAGAGCAAACATCAGGTGCTGCACGTATGTTTGGTGGAAGGAAATTCCATTCACGAGCAGTTCTTGAGTACATCGAGTATTGATAACATCTCTTACTAAAAGGAGGGGGAACAATTATGTGGGTGCCTTGATTATGTCTAGTGGTCCTACTATGGTTACTCTGCAACTGGATGGTGGGGGAATGGAGTTATGAACCTCCTTATAGATAGCGATGAGACGAAGTCTGGTACGGCGCTCTTAAGTGGTTCCCATTTGAGATCTGTTAACATGTTGGTGACGCTATCCCCAGTGGCGTAGCTAGATATTTTTTTTTGGGGGGGGGGGGCAAATGCAAGTAATTTTCGACAGATAATTATCCTAAAGTAATGATACCATCACCTGGCATGTAAAATTCTGGGGACCTTTTCTTTTTTTTTTCTTTTTTTGCTTTTCGGGCAATTTTGAGACTGACTTTTGATTTTCACGTTGACGTTTCGATGTGTAATTCTGCTTAAAAACATAAAAAGTGTTGTAAGTGTTTCAAGTGGATTGTTTTTATTTACTTCCGACAGAGACTAGAAATTTCCGACAGAGGCCTTCGGAGGCTTTGTGGGGGGCGACCGCCCCCTGCCCCCCCCCCCTCTAGCTACGCCACTGGCTATCCCTGTAATTATAGTTATTGAGAACAAACCCAACGGGCTGCACGTCTTTGAACATTCTCGAGTGTTGCTACTTTTTGATGTAAGGATCCCATATGGCCCCACAATATTCCAGCTTTGAGCGGACTATAGCGTTTTGTAGGCAGTTTCCTTGACACCTTTGCTACAAGAGTGGAGATTTCTTTGTAGTAACCCAAGCATTTTATTTGCTTATGTGACTGATATGAACCAGGGGTCAATAGCAACTTCCTTCCCACTACCATGCATGAATGAGCAGGGAAGGGGCACTAACAGACTAACTCATGGACGTAGTAAGCTGTACTCGATCCTTGAGGTGGGGATTGTGCACTGTTTCGGAATGTTGTCCTGGGAGAAGAACCCAAGGGTATGGGGTCCCATCCTTGAGAAAGTATTTTATGCACTTGGTGCAATATTTGATTCAAATTTTAAGCAATAAGACTGCAATTTTTTGACATTTTACAGAGCGTTTTGTCCTGGAAATTAGGGGGAAGCCCACCACATTTTTGACGGTGTAGGCTTTAGTCAACCAACCCCCACCCCTTCGCCTCTTATGCCTCTCACTAATTGCATCTTAATATGTTTATCATGGATTCTACCACCTCTAGCCATCTGCTCAAATAGAATTTATTATCTTCATAGAGTGAATACAAAACAGCGATATGACCATTGTTTGATCTATCCTTTATCTCTTTATGAACGTTGTTTGTAATTGGCAAATGTTTGATTTCGACGATTGTGTTACGTAATATAGTTGGTGTGTGTTTGCATCGGAGGTTTTATTTGAATCAATGATTGTTAACACAAACTTCTGCAGGATCTTGAAAACAGGTCTCTCACACATGATGTTTATAGCCAAAAAAGATCTTTGACTTAGTTGTTTTTATTTATTAAAAATGCTTAATTTTCCCACAGCGTAAGTGGTAAGTGTGGACATAGTAGTGTCACCGGGGAGTTGAGGCTAAGGGCACATTTCCCCTAAAACCTTTCGTTCCCTCATGTAGCCAGAATGTAATTTAGGAATTTGGGGTATTATAAGAAACAGCCCGCAAACACCTTTCACATGTATATTTGGAAACAAAAATAAGTTTGGGGGTGAGCTTCCGGCGTGTGTATCTTATGAAACAGCATTGTTACTGCGACATTTCGAATGGAATTATTGTCTTAAGTCTGTTTTAAGCCCTTTCGGACCACTTATTCCATGAATAGTCCAACATCTACTTCACTCCCTACCCTGCTAAGATCATTTTCCGTTAGTCTATTTGCAAGTTCCAAAATCTTTGTCAAATTGTACTTTTTATATTTGTTCCTTTCTAACGAGCATCCAGTGCCATGTGAAGACACCTAATAGCTTACAATATCCGTACTTTTAAATACCTTGAAGCATGCAAAGTTAGCCTTGTTTCCCTGGATCCTCACTGTGGCATAGGGTAGCACAACACCGGAAATGTTAAAGGGGTGGTACTTCATTGATGGAGTATTTCTTGTGCAAAAATTTCTGTAGTACTTGAATACATTCTGTTCTGCCCTCAGATCTCAACCGGCCCCATAGCTCTCTTTGTTAGATGGCGTTATTTCTTTTTCTTTTATTGCTGATGAAGATGCTGAGAATCTCACTGCATTGATTATGACTGTAATG
>JAIZAY010000596.1:0-37549 GCA_029531755.1 Holothuria leucospilota
GGTGGATTACAATTTTTAACGTCGTTTATTGAATATTTCGACAAGACGGAAAAATTTTTAAGCAATCTCTTTTGAGAAAAGTTAAACTTTATTTCATAAATTATCTAAAAATCAGTATTTGCTTGAGAGAAATATGAAAACAGCCAAGAAAAAACCGTTCAAAATCTGTCCCTCTTTTAAAAACCGTAGTGATTTTATA
Source organism: Holothuria leucospilota (assembly GCA_029531755.1). NCBI lineage: Eukaryota > Metazoa > Echinodermata > Holothuroidea > Aspidochirotida > Holothuriidae > Holothuria > Holothuria leucospilota. The sequence goes on from JAIZAY010000596.1 coordinate 200, forward strand.
AGAAAAAATGCAAATATGACAGAACTAAGAGTGAAAAATCACTTATTTTAAAGAAAAGAGTGATTTTTCCCAAATATTATTATTACGGATTAGTTTTAACCATGTTCTAAGCAGATATAACATTTAGAACACATTTTCCAAGCATTGGAATACCATTAACAACAAATATAACTCAATATTTAATTTAACACGAATTTTTCAAAACAATTTCTGAAACTCATTAAACGCCACCCCGTAGGCAGTCAGGATATTGTGTTATTACCCACAATGCAACGGACGGTGGTGCCACACCTGCACCTCGCCGCGGGTTGTACAACGGGTGTCTCTAAAAGGAAGACCTCTAAAACGAAGACCGAAGATCGAAGACCTCTAAAACGAAGACCGAAGACCAAAGACCTTTAAAATGATGAAATCTTTAACGAAGAGTGTCCCACGGTTGCACCAGTTGCCGTGTCTATAGAAATATTTCGTTCTGCGTGAGTCTTCATTTCCGGTCTTCCTTTTAGAGATTTGCAATATAGAGAAAATCTCTAAAACGAAGACCGAAAAAGGAAGACCTCATCCATATATTAACCGAAACACAATTTAACCGACTTTTCTTGTCTGCAGCCCCCAGATAAATATTTTTCATAAATTTTCCCTTGTTTGTTTGTCTTCAAACAGTAGTTCATGGCTGGCATAGTCTGTACTTTATCAAAATCTATAGAGTGAGACACATGTAATCAAAATCACACTTAAAATCATTCCAGTGATGAATCTCAGACCGATTTTTTTAAATTATGGTTCGGAAACGTATTTAAACAAAGATTTCAGAGCAAGTATCTACGCCCACTGTATATTTATTGTTTTAGAGATGGGTCTTCATTTTCCGGTCTTCCTTTTAGAGATTTGCAATATAGGGAAAATCTCTAAAACGAAGACCGAAAAAGGAAGACCTCATCCATATATTAACCGAAACACTATTTAACCGACTTTTCTTGTCTCCAGCCCCCAGATAAATATCTTTCATAAATTTTCCCTTGTTTGTTTGTCTTCAAACAGTAGTTCATGGCTGGCATAGAGGTCTGTACTTTATCAAAATCTGTATAGAGTGAGACACATGTAATCAAAATCACACTTAAAATCATTCCAGTGATAAATCCCAGACCGATTTTTGATTCCTTGCCGTAGGCAGGCAAGGAATCTATGCGATGGTGATGTCGTGTGTGTGTGGGTCTGTTTAGGGCGTGAATCGGGGATACACACAGGAAAAACTACTAGTGAACTGGGGATACGCCGCGAAATGGGGATATCCCCGTTTCTAGAATGTCTAAAATAATGCAAAGTGGGGTGTCAGATATGTGCCTACAACTTTACAGATTGATCTGAGGTAATACCCCAATTGCATGTTTTAAGTCTTCATTCATGTGTAAATGTGTGTGTAGTTTTTTCGGTATCCCCAGTTTCCTGGTGTGTAAACCTGTAATTGTCCCCGATTCACTAGGAGGAAGAGGATGTCCCCACTTTGCGCATTATTTGTGTATGTCCCCAATCGGCGCCGTAAACAGGTATGTGTGTATGTGTGTGTGTATGTGTGTGTGGGTGTATGTGTGTGTATGTGTGTTTGTGACGCTGCTTGTAATCGCGATATCTCAAGACAGGATTGACCGACACTTTTCATATTTGGTATATAGATTTGTCATGTTGAGAGGAAGAACCCTATTGTTTTTGGAGGAGGTCGAAGGTCATCGGAGGTCACCAGAGGTCAAAAACCGAAAACCTTGTAATCGCGTTATCTCGAGATAGGGATGACCGACACTTTTCATATTTGGTATATAGATTTGTCATGTTGAGAGGAAGAACCCTATTGTTTTTGGTAGAGGTCAAAGGTCATCTGAGGTCACCATAGGTTAAAATGCGAAAACCTCGTAAATGACTTGTAATCGCGTTATCTCAAGATAGCAATGACAGACACTTTTCATATTTGGTATATAGATTTGTCATGTTGAGAGGAAGAACCCTATTGTTTTTGGTGAAGGTCAAAGGTCATTTGAGGTCACCGGAGGTAAAAAGCCGAAAAGCTCGTAATCGCGATATCTCAAGATAGGAATGACTTACACTTTTCATATTTGATGTATAGGTTTGTCATCTTGAGAGAAAGAATGCTATTGTTTTTGGTGGAGGTGAAAGGTCGTTTGAGGTCACCAGAGGTCAAAGACCGAAAACCTTGAAATCATGATATCTCAAGATAGGAGTGGCCTGTATGGACTTGTCGTGTTGAGAGGAAGAACCGTATTGTTTTTGGTAGAGGTCAAAGGTCATCTGAGGTCACCAGAGGTCAAAAACCAAAAAACCTTGTAATCGCAATATCTCGAGATAGGGATGACCGACACTTTTCATATTTGGTATGTAGATTTGCCATGTTGAGAGGAAGAGGCCTATTGTTTTTGGTGAAGGTCAAAGGTCACTTGGGGTCACCGGAGCTAAAAAGCCGAAAAGCTCGTTAATCATGATATCTCAAGATAGGAATGACAGACACTTCATATTTGGTATATAGACTTGCCATGTTGAGAGAAAGAATGCTATCGTTTTTGGTGGAGGTCAAAGGTCATTTGAGGTCACTAGAGGTCAAAGACCGAAAACCTTGAAATCGCCATATGTCAAGATGGGAATGGCCTATATAGATTTGTCATGTTGAGAGGAAGAATCCTATTGTTTTCGGTAGAGGTCAAAGGTCATCTGAGGTCACCAGAGGTTAAACTGCGCAAACCTCGTAAACGTCTTGTAAACACGATATCTCCAGATAGCAATGACCGACATTTTTCTTATTTGGTACATAGATTTGTCATGTTGACAGGAAGAAGCCTTTTGTTTTTGTTGAAGGTCAAAGGTCGTTTGAGGTCACTGGAGGTAAAAAGCTGAAAAGCTCGTAATCACGATATCTCAAGATAGGAATGACCGACTTTTCATATTTGGTATATAGATTTGTCATGATGTAAGGAAGAACCCTATTGTTTTTGGTGGAGGTCAAAGGTCATCTTGGGTTACCAAAGGTCAAAAAGCAAAATTTCCCAAGAATTCCCAAGATTGTAATCTGGCATCACTGAGGTCAAAAAGCAACATTTCTTAAGTATTTCCAAGATTGTTATATGGGGTCAACAGAGGTCAAAAAGCAAAATTTCCCAAAAATTCCCAAGATTGTTATATGGGGTCACCAGAGGTCATAAAGCAAAATATCTGAAGAATTCCCAAGATTGTAATCTGGCGTCACTGGGGTCAAAAATCAACATTTCCCAAGAATTCCCAAGATCATCATCTGGAGTTATCAGAGGTCAAAAAGCAAAAGCAAAATTTCCCAAGAATTCCCAAGATTGTTATACATGTATGGGGTCACCAGAGGTCAAAAAGCAAAATATCCCAAGAATTCCCAAGATCATGATTATGGGGTCACCAGAGGTCAAAAAGTGAAATTTCCCAAGAATTCCCAAGATAGTCATCAGGAGTCGCCAGAGGTCAAACAGCAAAATATCCCAAGTATTCCAAAGATCGTCATCTAGGGTCACCAGAGGTCAAAAAGCAAAATTTTCCAAGAATTTTCAAGATCCAAGATCCATTGGAGTTGAATCCCTTTCAAGACACTTCAGATTTTCTTTTTTGTTATATTTGGTGGGTTCAAAGGTCATGTGAGGTCAGCAGAGGTCAAATTGTTAAAACATACAATGATGTAGTCAAGAAAGATAAATTTGAGGGATAAACCTCAGTGCAACAAAGCATCCCCATTCGGCAAGGAATCACTAAGCCTTTGGGCTTTCTGGTTTTATATTATGGTTCGGAAACGTATTTAAACAAAGATTTCAGAGCAAGTATCTACGCCCACTGTATGTTTATTGTTTTAGAGATGGGTCTTCATTTTCCGGTCTTCCTTTTAGAGACTTGCAAAATAGGGAAAATCTCTAAAACGAAGACCGAAAACGAAGACCTTATCCATATATTAACCGAAACACAATTTAACAGACTTTTCTTGTCTGCAGCCCCCAGATAAATATTTTTCATAATTTTTCCCTTGCTTGTTTGTCTTCAAACAGTAGTTCATGACTGGCATAGCGGTCTGTACTTTATCAAAATCTGTAGAGTGAGACACATGTAATCAAAATCACACTTAAAATCATTCCAGTGATGAATCTCAGCCCTATTTTTGTATTCTAAGGTTCGGAAACGTATTTAAACAAAGATTTTAGAGGAAATATCTACGCCCACTGTATATTTATTGTTTTAGAGATGGGTCTTCATTTTCCGGTCTTCCTTTAGATATTTGCAATATAGGGAAATCTCTAAAACAAAGACCGAAAAACGAAGACTCATCGAAATATTGACCAAAACGTTATTGAACCGACTTCTCTTGTCTGCAGCCCTGAGGTAAATTTTCAGGGCTGTAGAGACCGGGGATGTGGGGGTGTCACACCTCCTATATTTGGTCGCCGTCGCCAACTTTTCGGTCTGTCGGCGAAAAGCAGAGGAAAAGAGGAGAGAAGGAAAAGAACAGAGAAGAAGGGAAAGGAAGGGAGTGAAAGGGAAGACGGAGAATGAAAAGAAAAAAGAGAAAGAGAGAACGGGAGCACGTGTCCAGTCTGTTAACGGCTATTTCGATTTTCGGCTCTTCATCTAATTGGCCCATTCAAGTTAAAGGCCCGTCGGCAAATTGGTTTTGCATGTGACGGTCGTATACGGCGTATCAACAGTCGTCGGTGTAATTGGACGAGTGACTGAATCCGTCGGCCACTCGGGAAAAGAAAGGGAATTAAAGGCTCCCGTATAGGCGCACTATTTCGGGTTATATGGCGTTCTTGAAAAACCACTTTCTGCACAGTATTATTCACTTTTATCATCACCATGGGGAGCAGCACCCTGGGTAGGACGTTAAACTGCATCCGGTAGTGGAGCTTGTTAAAGCGTGGTGATAATGAGGTTACCCTTTGCCACAACTACCTCCGGGACACCCTTGGGCAAGGTGCGCCTGTATTTTTGGCCCAGTTTTGTTCAGTTTAGAGTCCCGGGGAGAGTGGACGTTCCCGAACCCTCAGCGGGCTCGTTCGATCTCTTCGGGACTGGTTTTGTTTTTGTGTAAATAGTGTAAATAGTGTATATAGTGTACATACTGTAAATATAGCAAGTGGACCCCCCCTGACCCCTTGTGGCCCTTTGGGGCAGTTTGTGATGATTGTTTGGTCTGGTGTTTTGGTCTTCTGGGTGGTGGTGGTTTGGTCTGGTCTGGTGTTGTCTGGTGTTGTCTTTCGTTTTGGATTTGTGTCGCTGCTTGGGGCGGTGTTGGTGGTTTTGGTTTCGTTTGTGGGTGTTGCTGGGTTTATGGTTTTTGGTTGTTGGCCATATATTGTGACAGGCCGTACGTGGGCTGGTGTCCTTCGCTGGTCGAGGGATTTGGTCTTGGTGTCCTGGGCGGTGTTTGTGGGGGGGTCGTTGGTGTTTGGTTTTTTGGTTGTTGGCGTTATGTAGAAATATTGGTTTAGGGTGGTCGGGGGGAGGTTGGTTTGTGGGGTATTTGGGTTGTCAGTGTGTGTGTGGTTCTATTGTTGTAATGAACATAATTTTCTGTTTGATTTGTTGGTGTGTGGATAGATTTGCCTTTATGTTCCTGTCCGATCCGGTTTGAGTTTTTGTTTTTTGTTTGTATGTGCCGTTTCGATGCACTTAAAAAGCACCCTATTACCCATGGAGAGGGTATCCTTAGCCCGTTTTATAAACCCTAACCTTAACTTCAAACACATTTTGCAGACTCCGTCCTGAGGATCCGGCTTACCCACAAACATCCTGGGAAAAAAGTAATGCGTGCCGCACGTGTCTTCCCTCCACTGCAATCTGAAGCTTTTAACTTTTGAACACCAAAATGAAACAGATACGGAACACATTCTGGCGTTCAAAGCATATTTTGAACGCTTGTGTTAAAATTCTGAAGACTTTTTCTCCCTTTCTGAACGCCGGACGCCTATTTGAACACTTACCGTATTTGTACGCCTGACACGTCTAGTGTTCGAATGCTGAACGCATAGTGTTCCAATTCTGAACGACAGGTTCAGCTCCTGAAGAATAGTGGCATGGCATGGAATACGGTAGCCTAACACATAAAATTATCCGGGATCTTTGCATTGGATAATGTATTATGAACCAAAATGTATCTGCATGAGACTTAATTTTTTACCCAGAGATTTTGCTAAAACCTCAGAGCTTCCGGGGGTCAAGTCCCCTGAAACCCCACCAGGGGCCCTAAGGCGGGCCCAGTGTTTTAGCCATCCCGCACAAAAAAACTGACAATAAGCAAATTCTACCCTGGTGTAAATTTTGAGGTTCCTCATTACAGCAGAAATCCACTCAATATTGCACCATTTGCAATCTAGGCACCTTTCAAATTCCAAAAATTTCCACAGGGGAGGGGACATCCCCTCCCCAGGCAACAGACTAGTAAATTTCGCATTGAGAAAACGTCCTAGCTAAAACACTGGAGGGGCTCTGGATCCCAACCGCTTAAAATTGTAGCGGTCTGACGAGAGAAATAGCCTAATACATCAAAATTATTGGGAATCTTTGCATTTGATGAATGCATTACGGAAAAAATATATCCATCCTGAGACTTAATTTTTCACCCATGACAACTGTTTAGGGACAAACAAAATAATGAAATTTATGAAAAGTATTTTATCTGAGGGCTGAAGACAAAAGAAGTCGGTTCAATAATGTTTGGGTTATATCGATGAGGTCTTCGTTTTCGGTCTTCGTTTTAGAGATTTTTCCTATATTGCAAGTCTCTAAAAGGAAGACCGGAAAATGAAGACCCATCTCTAAAACAATAAATATACAGTGGGCGTAGATACTTGCTCTGAAATCTTTGTTTAAACACGTTTTCGAACCAAAATATACAAACATCGGGCTGAGATTCGTCACTGGAATGATTTTAAGTGTGATTTTGATTACATGTGTCTCACTCTATAGATTTTGATAAAGTACAGACATCTATACCAGCCATGAACTACTGTTTGAAGACAAACAAACAAGGGAAAATTTATGAAAAATATTTATCTGGGGGCTGCAGGCAAGAAAAGTCAGTTAAATAGTGTTTCTGTTAATATATGGATGAGGTCTTCGTTTTCGGTCTTCGTTTTAGAGATTTTCCCTATATTGCAAATCTCTAAAAGGAAGACCGGAAAATGAAGACCCATCACTAAAACAATAAATATACAGTGGGCGTAGATATTTCCTCTAAAATCTTTGTTTAAATACGTTTCCGAACCTTAGAATACAAAAATCGGTCTGAGATTCATCACTGGAATGATTTTAAGTGTGATTTTGATTACATGTGTCTCACAATACAGATTTTGATAAAGTACAGACTATGCCAGCCATGAACTACTGTTTGAAGACAAAAAAACAAGGGAAAATTTATGAAAAATATTTATCTCGGGGCTGCAGACAAGAAAAGTCGGTTAAATAGTGTTTCGGTTAATATATGGATGAGGTCTTCGTTTTCGGTCTTATATTTTCCCCATATTGCATTTCTCTAAAAGGAAGACCGAAAAACGAAGACTCACACAGAACGAAATATTTCTATATACACGGCAACTGGTGCAACCGTGGGACACTCTTCGTTAAGGATTTCATCATTTTAAAGGTCTTCGGTCTTCGGTCTTCGGTCTTCGTTTTAGAGGTCTTCCTTTTAGAGACACCCTTGTACAACAACTGCTTGTGTAGTTTGTACGCACACACCTACAGTATTCACGGTAACATCAAAACTAACGTTTAATTTTCCAAAAAATGCAACGGTTAAATTTGCCATTACAATCCAGAAATCTGTACATTACTATCTAAATCTATCATACAGCCTTCTTCTAACTTGGTACGTACGATTTTTAACTAGTTTAAAAGTTCGAGGAAATCCTTCACCCTACACTTATAGGTGCAGCTCGAAATCCGCATGAACTCTATATGGCATACCACACACATACATGGTACTGACGACTGCACTGCATCGCCGTAGTCCGAAGGAATTCGGTCATACTTGTCAAAACATTTTAGATTTTTCTAAACTCTCAACAGCCAATCTGACAATAAAAGTTGTAAAATTCAAAGTAAAATATCCAAACAATACACAGAAGTCTCTTACCAGACCAAATGCGTCTGATTGAAGCTTACTCAACCAAAAAGAAATTCTGTGACGGTTACCGATAGCTCGAGGTAGCTATGATGGGAACACATCGCGGAGAATGGTTAGGCTTGCTTCCGGTAGACTCGAATACAACTGTCGACTGACATTTCAAGGTGTTGCTGTAAGAATCCGGCCATTACTCCACCAGATATGCAATAATCGATATCATACTTCACATTGTCAACGAAAAATCCTCATTTTATGCACTAAATCTGACAGTATTACATGACTTTCATCTCGAACGAATGCCAGGCCCTCGCGAACAGGTATAGGTTTTTTAAGGAGAATAGTGTTTCCATAAGTTAGACAAAAATTTCCCTCTATGGATCCGAATTTCCTTAAGTTTTAATGACTACTACCGAAGAGTTGAATCTTTTAATGTTCTCATGGTAACATAAGAGTAAAACCAAATAATCGTTATTTACGTATAGAAATCTTTATGAAGAACTATCCAAACACCATGAACACAGCCCTTCAGCGTGATACCATGGGCTCGGAAAATGGAACCACTGAAAGAGAGTTTTCCTTGATAGTATCCTCTTGCAATACTACGAAATATAAATGGACAAAAACTATTTAGTTTTTTTTTAGCTGTGGGGCATAAAAATCCCACAGAAATTTTTGTTATACTTTCTATATTTTTTAAAATTTAAAATACATTAATTTGAAATTTTGAATCACCACTCAGAAAAATTAAGAAGGCCTCTTTAAATCTATTTGAGCTGGCAACATTTTGCTCTGGAAATAGTGAGGCGCGCGTTTTACGTCAGCAATCAGCTGATATCTAGCCGTCTTCTTTCGAATACTGTATGTCTGCGCACATGCCAGCAAGCGAGGGAAATTTGAAATACAGTCTTCTTAATAAAGGTTTCATGTAAGGTCCACCAGATAAAGATTATCTGTAGTATTATATGTATACTACACATATGTAAAGGGTCAAATGGCCACTACAGGCCCCTCTAACACCGGTTCTATCATCCGAGATAAAACTTGCATCGGATAACCACTAGTCTTTGAGCTTGTCTAATGGACAAGTAAATTTGTATGTGAAAATGAATAGTTCACTACATCAGCAAGAGAGCATGTCATAAAAATCCCCTTTTTATGACACGCTTTCTTGCTGATGTAGTGGACTGGTATTGACACAATGGTATGGACTGTCATTCATCATTGAAACAAAAAGAAAAAGTTCTAGTATACAGAATTTAAAATAAGTGTTTGTTTACTATGGCAGTGACATGACATGTACTGTAATTGATCATCTCTTTTTTGTAAATTTCATTCGGACAACCAAAAAATATTTCGGACAACCTAACTTGGCTTCAAGGTTGTCCGATAGACAACCTGAAAATTGTCTTAAAATCATGCCTGGTATGCAGTACCATACTGTACTGTAATGTGCCAAGCTTCGAAGAAGAGGTGTGTAGGGTAATACTGTATCTATAAATTCTTTTGAGTATTGAAATTAGTATGATTTTTTTTTTTTCATTTGCAGGCAAGTTTTTTTTCATATAGTTGCCTTAAAGAAACCTTGGTATCCAGACTAGGAAGAGATGATTGTGTAAAGCTGACAGACTTCTTTGCCATGGGTGGAGAGGAATGTAACACCATTTTAAGGAGTGACAGACCAACTGCAGCTCTTCTGCTTGCTTTAGAAGAAAAGGGTGTCATACAACCAGCTAATGTTGACAGATTAGAAGAGGCATTTCTTGGACTTAAAATGAGTTCATTCTACCATGCTGTGAATATTTACCAGAAGCTTAGGGGTAAGTTAAGAGTACACTTTACGGAATTATGGGTAATTTACTGAGATAAACAGTCTTGTGAGCAAGCTTGCACTGTAATTAAATTTACTGTGGTAGGTTCCATAAATTTGTTAAGATACGCCTTGCAGGCTGCCGTATAGGTATGAGGAGACTACATTGTCTATCGTTTTACTACCATGTCTGACAAGGCTTATTCACACAATAGAACCTTTGCAAGTAATACGTTGAAGGCAATCATTGTGTGCAACAAAGTTGGGGGTTTGAATAGACTTACGCTTAATAGCTTTACAGTTGAGTACAAGTGTTTGTTTAAAGTCACTAAGCAAACTAGATCTGTCGCAAGGAAGAGTCTTTGTGTCAAAATGACTAGAGTATTACTGCAGGTGATTTTAGGAACATTCCAAATATTGTTCCAAATTCAGCATTTTTTGCCTTCACAGTACACTTCATATGACAAAAGTTGTGGGCAACTTTTCACTGAACATTCTATACTGAAACATGGGGGTAGTATGTTTGCCCAATTTTCCTGTTTCTTAGAAGATAAAAGAAAAACGCTATATAATTGTTACTTGGAGAGAAAAATTTGCGAGCTGTTCCAAGTTTCATTCAACTAAAACTGGAATTGTGACAAACAATATAAATGCAAAAGAAGTGGTTGAGTTTTGTCTCAGCCTATTTAGTCTTGGTTTTGAAAAGGATTTTTAAGTCGTGTATAGGACCCTTGTAAAGGGTGTAAAATTCCATGCTGTGTTATTGCGAATACTCACTTCAATATCAACTAATCAGCTGACTTTTTGAAGCATCTCAGACATCGTAAAAACCTCAAATCAGGGACCAGATAACTAAGGCCAAGCCAAAGGGGTGAACATACAGCAGTCCTTGGCCAGAGGAACTCTTTAATGCAATTTAAAGGGATTTGCCAGTTACAAAAATCAGTGATTTCAAAAAATGCAGAAAAATTTTCTCTTCTAGGAGGTGAAAATTGCATATCAATAGCTTGTAGCGTTCGGAAGATACTAGTTTCCAAAGAAATGCATTTTTTTCTCAAGGTAAAGTGCATTATGGGAAATCTCCCTTATAAAAAAGTCCCACATATTTCCTATATGAAATCAGCATGTGGGATTTATGTGGGTTTTTGGGCATGTGGGAAAAATTCCCACAAAAATGTGGGAAAAATTCACACATAAATCCCACATGCTGGTTATCCCTTCCCATATCGGGTTCTTCCATTATAGAATGGGGGATATATGGCCTTTGCTCTAGCCTTCATCATCATTTTTCATTCATCATCCTCGGAGGCCCTCTAATGTATAAAACTGCATTGTACAGTCAGAGTAAATGTTCCCGTGACTTTACAGTGATTCCAAAAGAATATTATGGCCTAAAATGTAATTTCACCTTAAGTCGATCCTTGCTGAACTGTAACACGTGTTGTTTTTATGTAAAAAATTTAATAAATTTTACCGGACGGACAGTCTATAGTTGGCATGCAAATCTGTGCGAAAGCCCGATGCAAAAGACAAAAATCCCAGCAACTTGTTTGAATGTGGCAGCCTTAAAGCTTAATGATTATCCAAATTAGGCCACTTAATTCATATGTCCTTCTCAGATTGGTTACAGTAAGTGTCGCTGTCTTCGCTCAAATTAACTAACTGAGCCACACAGTTTAGAAGTAGTTCCTTTTATAGGCTCCATCCTAAGTCCAGTATAAGACAGCAAGATATAAGGTTATTCAAATTAGGCCACTGCATGGGCATATGTCCTTCTCATATTGGTTACAGTACCTGTATGTCTTCATTAAAATTACATATCTGAGCCACACAGTTTTAGTTAGAAGTGGTTCTTTTTATAGGCTCCATCCTAAGTCCACAGTGTTCAAATACACACTAGTACTTGCTTTACTATAAAGCTCTACACTGTGCATGTACCAACACAGAGAAGCCAAATTTGAAAAGGCCTTTGTTATCCAAAGGGCTTTGAATAACCAATCACAATAGACTTCCTTCAAAGCTGTTCACTGCACAACTAACATAGCCATTTTGTGTCTTCCCATATGGGGAATTGGACTTCCTATATGGGGAATTTGACTTCCCACATCGAAAGTTGTCTTCCCATATGGGGAACTGAAATCCACATAGGGAATTTAACTTCCTATATGGGAATTCAGTTTCAACATGTGGGAAGTTGACTTCTCATGTGGGAATTCAACTATTCCATGTGGGAAAACTCTCGTTTGTGAATATTATCCCACATTATTCCTGTAGGAAGTTGCAACTTCCTACAGGAAATTGCAAACTCCCACATACTTCCTACAGGAAGTATGTGGGAATTATGTGGGTTTTTTTTATAAGGGCTGTGATGTCATCGCGGCACATTAATTTGACAAAGCATTGAATTCCTTTATGATATTGACACTGTTGTAGGGAATATTTAGTAACTTTGTTATGCCGTACATATGGTGTAGATTTATGGTCAACCTCCATAGAAAGATATTCAAACATTCCAACAGTATCATATTTCAAGGACAACCAGACATTCAATTATAAAAGAAAACAAAAGAAATCTGAGGCAATGTGCCCACTTAACGTAACGTTAAGTGGGCACACTTCCAGTCCAGTTAGGAAAAGAGTATTGCCACGGGGTTTACAGGGTATGAACTGAAATTTTTTTCTCTTTCACATGGAACCCTTGTGGAAAGCCACTGGAAAATGCCTTAAATGGTTCAATATTCAATATGGGGTGGAGATGGGGCCTGTGTGGGGCCAATATATTACAAAACAGTGCTTATTGCAGGTCATATATGGAGCCTATGTGGGTTTCAAATGGGTTCCATATGGGGCATATATGGTGTTTTTGTGGTATTCATATGGGGTCCAGATGGGGCATATATGGGATTTCAATGGGGGTTATATGGGAAAATTGTTCTATCTTTGTCATTTTACCATCTATATTCTAAAATTTGGTATGAAATGAAAGAAGAAAGTGTGGCCAACATGCCCCTACACCATGAAACAAAACAAGGATGATTTGCGTGTGGTTTCTATGGAAACAAAACAACTTGTTTATACTGAGCTAATTTGCATAATTTTGCACCATTATTGAGACAAATTGTCAAAAAATAGTATGCTACATCGAATCCTCAAACTCTGACCTTTCCAATGATATAAAGGTCTTTGTACAAATTTTTTTTCAAAATATCAACTAAAGTAAGAATCCGTGGCATAGGTCAAGAGGTCTGTGCAAAGTTCAAGAGGTCAGCAGGTAAAGAATTCCCAAGGTCAAATATGAACATGAAACTGTAATTTTCCAGCACTTTAAGATCACATTCAACCAATGACTGAAAGAAACAGGACACCTTGGCGTTATTTGGGATTACACATTAAGTGCTATATTCATCGAAACCACAATGCATTTTTGCATTCTGATTATTCAATGGAATCTTGTTATGAGGCCTTGAAAACCGAATGAGGGTGCAGTTCCTCAAGGGTTCAGGTCAATGTAACATGATGTGCCAATAAGATCCCAACATATGTTTTTCACTTTTGCTGTGTACCCACCAGATGATTTCAAAATATGATTTCCTTTCATTGGGACGTGATTGTGATTGGCTAATAGTTTTAATGATTTAATTTACATTAAACTTCACGATTTTCTTAGGACAATACCGTAAGTGCAATGAACCTACAGATTGTGTTTTGTCATATTGACGTGATAAGGTATCACTGTATTGTTTTCAAAGTTGATCCGAGGACCCATGTATCACACCCCCCCCCCACCCCCTGGAAAAAATGGTACATTTTTTTACAAGCATAGACTCTTAACAATAATAGGTCCAGCAAAAGGTGTGAACACAGTCCTTGACCAGATAAACTGCAAATTATTGGTTAAGCTCCCACCAGACATTCCAACCCTTGAACTCTTGAAACCGAGACAGTTCCAAAGTTGGACCCCTCACCCCCAGGAAATCCATGTAGGCCTATCTCACAATCTAGCAGGTAGATTGCATATAATTAGCCTGAAATTTTTAATGTAGACAAAAGAGGATTAAAAAAACTACATGTAATGCGCATTACATGGGTTTTGCACTAATTTCACTTAGTTGTCCATCAATTGAAAGGGGGGGGGGGAGCTAAGCTCCATGACCGGGGGAGGGACAGCAACCTAAAGCTCCTAATAGGGCGTTGATTGTTGGATGAAAAAAATCAGCACAGGAAGCAGGCGGAAAATTTTCCAAGTTTTAGAAAATTTTTTAGAAAATTTGAAAACTTGGTTTTTACTCAGAAAATTTTGAAAATTTCAGTGGGTTTTCATTGACTGAACTTTGAAATATTGGGGTTTTTGGTTTCAATGATAAGAGAAACCTATGCATTCATGATGGCGCATGTATTTATGTGTGCCCCCGAGGTGTGTATATGTATGTGTTTGGTGCCAGTGCCCCGTAAGGTATCGAGTGTGCGTATGTGTGTGCCGAAGCTGTGTGTGTATGTCTGAGGCTGCTTGTGGGCATGTAGGTGCACTCACAGACACCTCCTTAGCAGCGCATAGGCAGCCGGCGAGAGCTAAGCTCTCGCACGTCTTTCCTAGCTCACGCGCGGCTCGAAACTGGCGTAGCTGCCCGAGAATTCCGTCACTGGAATGAGAAGTCTCGCGCGGCTGCACGTGCCTGCCTTGCGAGCAGCCCGCCCTCCAGACACGTACGTCTACCGGGTGAGTTGGAGGTCAGCCAAGCTCATGGGGAAATCCCGTGAATTCCTTACCGGGTCCTGTGTACGTGTACCGGTAAGGCAGCGAGGGTGCGTATGGGTGGTGTGCGTGTGTGTATGTGTGTTTGTGACACTTCACTCGTTAACACGATATCTCAAGAAGGGAAACTGACATGTCTCAAGCTTGGTACATAGATGCCCCATGTTTTTGGAGAGGGTCAAAGGTCACCTGGGGTCACAAGGGGTCAAACTCTGAAAATCTTGTTAACACAATATTTTAAGGTAGGAAGCTTGGATGAATTTCATACTTTGTGTGTAGATGCATTATGGTAAAAGAAAGAATCCTATCATTTTTGGTGGAGGAAAAAGGTCATCAGGGGGTTACCGGGGTCAAACCCTGAAAACCTTGTTAACACGATATTTCAAGAAGGGAAGCTCTGACAGTTCTCAAACTTGGTACATAGATGCCCCATATTGAGAGAGAGAATCGTGTGGTTTTGGTGGGGGTCAAAGGTCACCTGGGGTCACCAGGGGTCAAACCCTGAAACTTTGTTAACACAATATCTTAAGGTAGGAAGCTTGGATAAATTTCATACTTAGTATGTAGATGCGTTATGGTAAAAGAAAGAACCCTGTCATTTTTGGTGGAGGTCAAAGGTAATCTGGGGTCACCGGGGTCAAATCCTGAAAACCTCGTTCACACGATATCTCAAAAAGGGAAGCTCTGACAGTTACATAGATGCCCCACATTGACAGAAAGAATCCTGTGGTTTTTGGTGGAGTCAAAGGTCACCTCGGTTCACCGGGGTCAAACCCTGAAAACCTTGTTAACACAATATCTTGGAGTAGGAAGCTTGGATGAATTTAATACTTAGTATGTAGATGCGTTATGGTAAGAGGAAGAACCCTGCCATTTTTGGTGGAGGTCAAAGGTCATTTGGGGTCACCAGGGTTCAAACTCTGAATACCTTGTTTACAAGATATCTCGAGGTGGGAAGCTTCGATAAATTCATACGCTGTATGTACAGTAGATGCCTTATAGTAAGAGAAAGAACCCTATTGTTTTTGGTGGGGTTCAAAGGGCATCTGGGGTCACCGGGGGTCAAACTGAAAACCTTGTTAACAAGATATCTCAAGGTAGATATCTTGGATAAATGTCATACTTAGTACGTGGATGCATTATGGTAAGAAGATGAATCATATTATTTATGGTGGAGGTCAAAGGTCATTTGAGGTCACTGGGGTCAAACATTGAAAGCCCTGTTAACATGATATCTCAAGGCAGGAAGTTTTGATAGATTTCATACTTAGTATGTAGATGCGTTACGGTGAGATGATGAACCCTATTGTTTTTGTTGGAGGTCAATGGTCATCTGGGGTCACCAGAGGTCAAAAAGCAAAATTTCCCAACAATTTCAAAGAGTATTACATGGGTTCACCAGAGGTCAAAACACAAATTTCCCAAGAATTCCCAAGATTAAACAGGAACACAAAACTTTATTTTTCCAGCACGGTAAGATAGCATTTGACCAGTGACTGAAAGATATGGGACATCATGGCATTATTTGAAACAGAACATTATCATCGAAACCTCAATGCATTTTTGCATTCAGGTTATTGAAAAAAAATGATAAATGCGGTTTTATTGAAGGATCGAATCAACCCCTTGTCAACACGTCATATTCTGTATGAAAGAGTATATCTGTACTGTCCCAGTTACCCCTACTGTTCCTATTATACAGTATTGGTCTAGCAAATTACTTTTTTGGAAACCGGGACAAGTAGAGGGTTAAGTGGGACAACGGGACGGCATAGTCCAAAACAGGACAGTCCCGATGAAACTGGGATGGTTGGAATCTTTGTCCCACAGTTAGCAATATTAGGCCAACATTTCTGTGCTCTGGTATAAAAAATGCAAGTACAATACAGTATGTTCCCTGCATTGTATTTTTCTGTATTTGTCATTCGTAACTAGGGTGATTGTGTATGCATACTCTACATGTCTTATACCAGGCCTTTTGTACTGCTTGAGGAATTTTTGTATGTTAGGTTCTTCCATTCTGTTAAAGAATTGTTTAATAAAGCTTCAATTCATTTTTCACAGATAGATGTTTGGTACTGTTGGCCTGGAAGTAGAAGCTACGTGTACCATTTATACCGTCTTCTTTTTCAGTGTGCAAAATTTTTACCACCTATGAATTGTGGAGAGCAAGAATACTGCACAAAAATTGTACTTTATTTGATGCAAACACATGCAGTGTTCTCCACAAAGGATTTCAGGGGAGCTGCCCGCCCCTGAGTGAAAATAGCAGCCCCCTGAAATAGCAACTGCCCCCTAAAAAATCCTCTCCTCCCCCTACAAAAGCTCCGCCGATCAGCCTCCAAAAAAGTTGACAATAGGCTACTGCTGTTTCAGATGTGGGCCAAATGTAATGTTCTATAAAAAAAATGTCTCAAAAGCCACCACTGAAAAATAATTGCCCAAAAAGGAACTTCAAATTGAGCAAAGTTCTACATCGTGATCCCCATCAATAAAAAGATGTTTTTGCCAAATTTTTGCCAGTATAATGCCAGATACAGTATATGAAAACGTAACCTAGATACTGTAGCTTAGGCTATTCATGCACTTACATGTAAACATACATGTAACACCAACCTTTGTAGCATTCCTGTAGGTAATTGGAATGATCATTTCGTCCTTAGTAATTTAATGCTTACGTACGCAACCTGTGTTGTGATCCAAAGTCATTTGTGCAAGGCGACAGCTGTTATTTGGTCACCGTATTTCCCGGAGGGACCCAGATACCCAACAGTGCAGACCACTGAGTATCTGGTTTCCGTTTATTTATGCCCTTGTAAACACAAGTTTTTGTGTTGAATAAAAGTGACCCACTCACTATGTTTCATCACATGGCTGTGAAATTAACTTAAACTTTTCACATTAAAGTTATTGAGAAATTGTGTGATATATTGGAGGGAGAAGAAATCGCCACTATTTGAGCATTTCTGCAAGAACCTGGGGTGAGAAGATTGGTAACCTAGGCTGCTCCTGTTGAAGGTGATACAACAGTATTACCATGCACCGAAAGGTTTTGTATTATTAAGTATTCAGAATAAGTTACATACTGTGGTGTATGCTATGGTATGTTTTCTGTCTGCTTTACACACTTTGGGCTAAGTTTTGTACTGTTCTTAATTGCTTATCATGTATGGAAAGTACTAGTGTGAAAGAATATTTGTTTCTCCTTCCATTACAACAGATCAGATAACTTCCTATGACAGGTTCCTGGCTACTCTATCAGCCCATCTGACATCATTAGTACCAGCAGACCTGTGTGATTACTTTCATGTCTCAGATGAAGGAAAGGCCAGCATCATAACCAGTCAAAACCCAGGCCTGTCTTTACTACTGGCTTTAGATGAGATGGGTATAATCAAATCATCTGAAGTGGGATGTTTGGAGGAACCATTTCACAAATTCAATTTAGTACAAGCTCTGGCAAAGATTCATGAGTATAAAGAAATTCTGGAAGAAGAGAATAGGCAGTCACTGCAAACAGCCCCCTACAGCTTGAAAGGTACTTTGAGCTTTTCAGTGTCATACTATTCGAAATAAACAACATCTGCATACAGTATATGCTGATACAATGTAATAGAAAACCTAAGGAATTTTCATTTCTGTTCCATGAATGGTGAGCACTGTCGGTGTTGTTAATTTTGGCTATGGTTGGAATACTGGATGGAGAGGAGTGCACAAAGCCCATTGTCAGGGACTTCTCTCAGTTTCACTATTTAAACTGTGGGTAAACTTGTGTGACTAACTGGCACTTAGCTTCACACTTTGTAAAGATGTCACCAGAACAGCCCCTATTAGTGTAGTGCACTGTGTGGTTACTACAGTGTGCTGCAATGCCTTAAAGCTTTGGTCTTCATTGCCCCTGTAAATTGATGCAAAGTCTGGAAAAGTTTCATAAAACAAACTTAAAATCCACCTTTTTTCAGACTTTATTGTTCTGGTTGTGACTGAGACGGTGCCATGAGCATCTCTTGACAGATACAGTACTGGCCCTTTATCAAAATGCAATACTGTAGTAAAATTTAATGATCAAAAAGGAAAATCATTTTGAAATTTGCTGAAACTCTGGTGAGATTAATTTTCTATAACAGTTAATTACTAAGACATAATTGCACATGTACATATGTCTATATATATATATATATATATGAATATATATATATATATATACATACTCAGTTGACCGCGTTCAACCACATAGGCCTCAATGGCTCAGTGGTCAGAGCATCCGCCTTGAATGCGGGAGCTCGCTGGTTCGAATCCTGCTTGAGGCTAAGTTTTCCATTCACAAATACATATCCTCTTTCAGTATAAGGCAAGTGTCTACGTTAGAGGAAAAAAGGCCGAAGGTCTCTGTGCGACTATTTAATATAGCGTGGATTGACTCATTCATATAAAGTTGCTACGTCACTCTACCTACTGTACTCAATACTACATGGGACGCGTTTCTATGACGTAACAATGGAAAGCTTAACCCAACAGCATTTAAGCTCAGTGACCGCGTTCAACCACATAGGCCTCAATGGCTCAGTAATCAGAGCATCCGCCTAGAATGCGTGAGGTCGCTGGTTCGAATCCTGCTTGAGGCTAAGTTTTCCATTCACAAATAAATATCCTCTTTCAGTATAAGGCAAGTGCCTATGTTAGAGGAAAAAAGGCCGAAGGTCTCTGTGCAACTGTTTAATACAGCGTGGATTGACTCATTTATATGTATATATATATATATATATATATTTATATATATACATATATACCCTTAGTGCGGTTCAGTTTTTCTCTCTGGTATTTTCTTTCAACCTCTCCTTCTACGATAAGGGCTATGATCTATCTGAGGACTGGTTTCAACTCAGATCGAGTGTACTACTATTTCACCTTCGACCTCTATATATATATATATATATATATATATATATATATATATATATATATATATATATAGGTTGATAAAGGTTGTAAAAAGTGCTAAAAGTTTGCGGAATATTCCACGACGTTCCGAGTATAGACTCTCCATCAGGTGGCAAAGAAATTCAACTGAACAACAATGAAGTAGAAGTAGAGAAGAAACACACTGAAGAAAGGCACGGCCAAACCGGTCGTACAGAACGAACACGGTGTAAAAACGCGAATGGAGGATGAGAAAAGCTGGTAAAAAGTAGGAATGAAAAGGGGAACAAGTTAAAAATGGTCCATTCTAATGTTAAGACCGTGTGGGGAGAGGGTCCCGAGCTTCATGATAAGCCGATTTTCATCGGTCTGAAGATCACGGTCAGAACCTCTGCACATTAAGGCTGCGGTAACGGCCAATTCCTTAATTGAGCACGGTGATGGGGGGTTAAAATGTGTGGCTACTGGATAACCTTGAAGGTTTTGTTTTATGGACCTGAGATGTTCAGTGACTCGGTCAGCCAGGCGACGTTTGATCTCTCCCACATACATGCAATTGCAACGTCCACAAACTAAAATGTTAACCAAATTTGTGGAAGTGCAGGTAAAGTGTTGGTTCACACTGAATCTGTTGCCGTTAGAACCCAAAACATGAATGTGTTTTTGCCAACCACTGGGCATGTGTTGGACCTACTACGACCACAGGGAAATGTACCTGGGGTATTGTCAGTGGGTTGTTGTGGATGGGAAGCCCAAACTAAGTGCTTGGAAATGTTGTTTTCATCTCCAAAGGCCGTAATGGGGGGTTCGGGGAAAAGGTCACGGGTTGAAGGGTCTTTACATTCTTGTAACTGGCACAAATGATGGGACGCCACGATGGATGAAGGGAAATTACCAAAGGAATGCGTAGAATGGTAGACGTGTCAGACTTCTTACTCAAGGCCTCCGCTCTGTTGATTCCTTGGATGCTATGTAGATTATTATTAAGGATTCATGGTGGAATACTGACGCTTCTCAAAGAATGGTAATATATTTTTCGAAGCTGCTGAAATATCAGAATCGTCTGAGCAAATCCTTCTGGCCCTTAAAAGTTGTTAGTATGGGATGGATTTGGTACAGGATTTGGGATGGTTGGATGGATACAAAAGGAAATTATGAGAATCGGTAGGTTTAAAATGTAGGCTTGACTTGATTTTACGGTCGCAAATTGATAATTGAAGGTAGAGAAAAATCACTGAAGTGTCAGAAATACAATGTGTGAATTTCAAAAATGGTCAGAAAGATCCTACAAATTGGATGAAAGATTCTAAATCTTGACAGGTCCCTGTTGCTACTCCCACAATATCGTCAATATACCTTTTGTAAAGTAAAGGGTGGGCACCGGTATACTGCGAAGAAAGTTGTTCTTCAAAGTGGCCCATGGTTAGGCAAGCAACAGAAGGACCCATTTTTGTTCCCATTCTTACTTCTTTAACCTGACGGAAACGTGCCCATTGAACTGCAAACAGTTTTGAGTGAGAACAAGTTCCGTCAAGCAAAGGAAAGTAGTTCTAGGAATTTGGGGGTCTTGTCCTTGGTCCAGGTAATGGCGGATAGCTGACAGAGCAGCATGATGGAGGATGGATGTGTGGAGACTAGATACATCCATGGTGAATAGCAGACGTTCACCGCACTTTTCGGGTAACTCAAAGTCTTGAATAAGTCTCAAGATATGAGGAGTGTCTTGAACAAAAGACGGTAACGCTGAAACCAACGGGAAGAGAACAAAGTCCAAAAACTCAGAAATAAGAACAGTGGGGCAGCTGTGGGAAGAAGCGATGGGTCTACCAGGATTGTTTGCCTTGTGGATTTTGGGAAGCAGATAGAAATTGGAAATTTGTGGGCAAGGGTGGAGTAGTGATGTTGCTGATTTAGGAAGTTGATTATTTTTAAGAAGGTTGATTAAAGTCTTCTTAACCAATACTTGACTTTCGGAAGTGGGGTCAGAAGGAAGTTCAGTGTATGCAGTTTGGTCCAATAATTGTTTATCGGCCTCTGTTACGTACAAATCCTTCTACCAAACCACCACGGCTCCACCCTTACCGGCTGGTTTGATGATGAGGTTCTTGTTTCTTTTGAGTGACAAGAGAGACTCTTGTTCCTCTGGGGAAAGATTCCTAAGGGTAGTTTTCTTGGGGTGTAGAAGAGGATCAACATTGATGGATTCAATTACGGAGTCCAGAATGTTGTTTTCACCGGATTTAGGTGTCCAGGAAGAACGGGTGGCGCCTAAAGAGTTCAAGAAATCTTCTGGACTCGTATTGTCTGGCTGACTTGTGATGCCAAAATGGTGTTGAAGGCGAAGTTCCTGCAGAATGAAGAAATATCTTTGCGGATGGAAAACTCATCAGGGAGGGGGTTCAAGGGAACAAAGCTCAGGCCTTTCGCTAGGACTGAGCGTTTCGAAGAGGAAAGTTCCAAATGGGGGGTGGGGGGATGGTGACGACAAGCTTGGTGTCCTGTGTTTGTATGGCATCACTGTGTGGGGTGTGAGAAGAGGGTGCGTCAGGCAACAGGTTTGCTAAAGTCTTGGCTTTTGAATCAAGCAAAAAATATGAAGCCGACGGTTGTAAACGTGAATAAGAAAGCGTACTTCTCCAGCTTCTGGTAAGGTGTTGAATAAGAGAGACCCTTGGTCTTGTATAGTGCGATCAAATTCGGCTTTCTTTCGAACCATGCTACGGATAGTCGAGCGCATGAGCTAAACGAGCACGAATGTAAATACCGAGAGGTGTCACGACGAAAGTGAAAATCGGACAGGGTCTGTACGTGAAAGTTTAGTTTAAAACCTCAAGGAATGACGTTTCTACAAAGACAAGTGCCCAGGAAATTAATACGGCTAGCGAATCTGGTTTTGCCGAAGGTTGTCATAGCTAGGGAATAAATTATGGAAAAACAGTGGGCTGGGTTGTGGGCGATTTCACGGGTAAAATTCCTACGAAGGCTCGAAGTGAACTGTTTTAAATCTGGCATGATTGAAACGGTAAAAAAAAGGGGATGCTTCGAAAAAAAACTAGAACTCTGATGAAATGAAATTGGAGAAGAAAATCAGAGAGAAAAATCATAAACGAATAAATTGAACGTGCCAAAAATGTGTACTGGAGAGGTTTGCTAATGTACCAAGACAGCGTGTGAAAAAATACACCCTGTAAAAGAACACGGTCAGATCATACGCAGTTCGCTACAAAGAACGTACAAAATTCTACAAAGTTAATCATTCAAAAAGATCTTAAACTCTTAGTGAAGTGGAGCGAGAAGCTTTAAATAATAAGATCGACATGCTGCGGAGCACTATAGTAGTATGTAGGTCGATAAAGATTGTTAAAGGTGCTAAAAGTTTGCGGAAAATCCCACGACGTTTCGAGTATAGACTCTCCATCAGGTGGCAAAGAAATGCAACTGAACAACAATGAAGTAGAAGTAGAGAAGAAACACATTGAATATAGGCACGGCCAAACCGGTCGTACAGAACGAACATGGTGTAAAAATGCAAATGGAGGATGAGAAAAGCTGGTAAAAAGTAGGAATGAAAAGGGGAACAAGTTAAAAAAAGGTCCATTCTAATGTTAAGACCGTGTGGGGAGAGGGTCCCGAGCTTCATGAAAAGCCGGTTTTCAGCGGTCTGACGATCACGGTCAGAACCTCTGCACATTAAGGCTGCGGTAACGGCCAATTCCTTAATTGAGCACGGTGATGGGGGGTTAAAATGTGTGGCTACTGGATAACCTTGAAGGTTTTGTTTTATGGACCTGAGGTGTTCAGTGACTCGGTCAGCCAGGCGACGTTTGGTCTCTCCCACATACATGCAATTGCAACGTCCACAAACTAAAATGTTAACCAAATTTGTGGAAGTGCAGGTAAAGTGTTGGTTCACACTGAATCTGTTGCCGTTAGAACCCAAATTATGAATGAGTGCGTTCTTGCCAACCACTGGGCATGTGTTGGACCTACTACGACCACAGGGAAATGTACCTGGGGTATTGTCAGTGGGTTGTTGTGGATGGGAAGTCCGAACTAAGTGCTTGGAAATGTTGTTTTCATCTCCAAAGGCGGTAATGGGTCGTTCGGGGAAAAGGTCACGGGTTTAAGGGTCTAGTCGAAGGCTCTCTACATTCTTGTAAATGGCACAAATGATGGGACGCCACGATGGGTGATGGGAAATTACCAAAGGAATGCGTAGAATGGTAGACGTGTCAGACTTCTTACTCAAGGCCTCCGCTCTGTTGATTACTTGGATTCTATGTAGAGCATTAGTAAGGATTCATGGTGGAATACTGACGCTTCTCAAAGAATGGTAATATATTTTTCGAAGCTGCTGAAAAATCAGAATCGTCTGAGCAAATCCTTCTGGCCCTTAAATGGGATGGATTTGGTACAGGATTCGGGATGGTTGGATGGATACAAAAGGAAGTTATGAGAATCGGTGGGTTTGAAATGTAGGTTTGACTTGATTTTACGGTCCTGGGGACATTTAGTACAATAGAGCAAACAGACTACATTGTGTGAGTCGCACTTTGAGACCTGCGACTCACATAATGTAGTATGCTTGCTGTATTGTACTAAATGTCCCCAGGTCACCTACATCGGCGAAACGAGTACAAAGTTTAGGCTTCGGTTCAACAACCATAAACTAAGCATTCGACAAAACAAGATAGGTTTCCTGGTTGCTGAACATTTTAATCTCCCAAATCATAGCCTCTCTGACCTTAAATTTGCAATTCTCTATGGCAACTTCAAAACAGCCCAGGAAAGAAGCAGCCGGGAGCTCAACACTATCTTACGCTTGAACACTCATAACCCTGGACGTAACAAAGATCTCGCTTTTATGAGCTTCTATGCTCTGATGCATCCCAATAAGGTCTAGCCTCTTACGTATGTATGTTTCAGTACAACTGATGAAAAGCTGTGTATACGAAACTCGAAATATTTTGTTAAGTGTTTGACGTGTGGAGTTATAAGTTGGAAATGAAAGTATCACTTTTTCTCGTTTTTTGCTTCCTACATGATTTTTTCCAACACACGCCAGCTATCACGTGGATATATATATATATATATATATATAATAAAGTACAGATTAGCTTTTGTAGTGTTTTGTAGCTTTTGTAGAGATAGCGTTTGTAGTGTTAAACTGTACAAGGAGTTTGTTACAGTCATTTGCCTGATGATCACCATACAGAATGGGTGAAACTCAGAGTAGCAAAAATTTTAATTACATCATGTGTACTATATTGTACTAGCTCTACTTTGGTATTGAGCACTGTTGTAGTCAGTGGTGACCAACCTTGTGTCATATATATATATATATATATATATATATATATATATATATATATATATATATATATATATATATATATATATATATATATATATCACGAGTATATATATATAAATATAACCCTAAATGGTCACTTTGGGCGGCACGGTAAAAAATGGTCACTTTGGGCCACAACTACTTAATTAAATATATTTGCATATTCATACAGGTAAAAATTAGACAAAAAATACCTTAATGATCTTCAGGAACGCCCTCAAGTTGAATATATGTCAAATTACCTGTGTGACGAACGCACAACGTTTCATTAAATGAAACAGAAATAAATTGGTATTGCGCAATAAGGGTGTGTACACATAAGTTGACATAACATACCAATTTTTTACATGCATGATATACACCCCCAAATTTCAATAGTAAATTAATACATAATGGGATTCTAGTGTAACTTACCTATAGTAACCCCAAACAGAGGGCGCTAGGATACTTTTATATATTTCAAAACTTTTGAAATAACATGCAGGAAATGGTTTGTTATAACGTTGTAAACATTTAGGCGACACGTATATGTACCCCTAATGTCAATGTCGCCTAAAAGTACCATTTTCTCACCCGATATGTCGCCTAAAGTGACCATTTAGGGAAATATATATATATATATATATATATATATATATAACCCTAGATCGACCTGTTAGGCGAAATCGGTATACCGTCAATACAACCGGCGAAGAAAAAATAAAATGCATAAGATTATATTTCCCCTATTGATTCTGAGATATACATGCACGTTATTTCAATGGCCCCTAAGTCCTTAGTGTTAATAGATACATGTACGTAAGTTGGTGTACTGTGAAGTAATTGTATAAACATTATGTGGCAAATCGGACGTGCGTATAGGGTTACGCATTCCTATATAAAACAGTGTGTAAAACATTCAGGCGAAACGGTTTTTTCGGCTAAAGGTCGAATTCTCCCAACAGTCGCGTTTTTTCATACAATATTTCGCCTAAATACCAATTTATAGAAATATATATACGTATGTATATATATATATATATATATATATATATATATATATATATATATATGAATGAGTGAATGCTGTACTGAAGAGTCGCACAGAGACAGGCCATTGTAGGCACTTGCTTATACTGAAAGAGGATATTTATTTGTGAATGGAAAAGTTAGCCTCAAGCAGGATTGGAACCAGCGGCCTCCAGCATACAAGGCGGATGCTGTGACCATGCATTGAGCCTTTGAGGCCTATGCGACAAAGCGCGGTGAACTAGTCACGTAGGCCTCAATGGCTCATGGTTACTTGTGCATAACCAAATTACTTCCTGTGACAGCCTTATTTCTTGAAAAGAAGTCTACCGTACTGCCTTGTCTTGAATTGTCTATCATTCTGTGTCTGTTAATATTGGTTTAAAAAATATGACAATTTTCTGTAAAACAAACGCAATATTTCCCTTTAACGAAACCGCGGTATCGTGATTTCCCCCCCAACATTATGAGTTAGTGTTACATATATATATATATATATATATATATATATATATATATATATATATATATATATATATATACAGTGATGGAAATAAGAGGTACTGCATCTCCATTTGCGATGCAAAACCCGCTCACATGCGATGAGTTCACAAAGTGTGGAGCATTATTTTGCAATGCATTCCCAGGTTTGGTTGTTGTCTGTCCCTTCTTTTGTGGCTGAAAATCCTTTTTTAATGTCACAAGAAACAGTAAAAGAAGAAGCCTATTTGAAACAGACAAGATTTGAAATCCTCTCTATTCCGCCTACTTCTCTCTTTTCGTACCAATGTAATTTCCAGACTTATTAAACGTTTCTTGTGTACCGAACTCTGTACAACTACGTAAACTAAACATGCGGTATCTTGAAGTTCAACAAACCATGCGGTACAATCTTCTTACTACAGACGTAGCAAACAAATGAGATGCATCGCAGGAAACGATTGATGCTTGACTCCCTTACTCTGTTTGTGAAGACGCACAGTACATCCATACATGTGTACATGTGTAGCCTATACAGTGATGCACATGTCACATGTCGTATCTTTACACATGATGTGTAAAGATACGACACGTTGCAGACGGCAAAATTAAAATGGTAAAGATAAAAGTTAGAAGTCTTAGAAAAAATTTGTAAACTTGGGTCATTTAACATGCCTTCGTCAGCATTCGTAAGAGCAAAAGCCAAATATGATTTAGTAGCTTACATGTGCGTGTGGCAGCTTCAGGGGAATTTCTTCTCCATTTCGGGGGCATCCCAAGAGACCGAAAATTAAAAACAAAAAGGGTCTACGAGACCAAAAATGAAAAAAAGGTTCGCGAGACCGAAAATGAGAAAGGGTCCGCGAGACCGAAAATAAGAAAAGATCCGCGAGACGGAAAATGAGAAAGGGTCCGCGAGACCGAAAGTGAGAAAGGGTCCTCGAGACCGACAGAAGTATCAGTCCGCTGTACTGCTATGCTCCGCTTTGAGTTAATGCTGGCACCCTGTTGTATTTAACTTTTGCAAACCAGTGCGTTGGTCTTGTAACACCACCCTTCTGGTATTAAACGTTCCGGTCTCGCGAGCGGATTTTTAATTTCGGCCTCGCGGACCCCATTTCATTTTCGGTCTCGCGGACCCTATTTCATTTTCGGTCTCGCGGGCCTTATTTTATTTTCGGTCTTGCGGACCTTCGTTCTTGCGGACCTTATTTTATTTTCGGTCTCGCGGACCTTCGGTCTGGTGGACCTTTGGACTTGTGGGCTGTAGCCGTGTGCCTCAAGGCGCATAAAGACTCAGTATTACTATGAGGCCGACTATCGCGGCCGCCATGACAAGAAATGGAGGTTACGATCTCCGTGCAGCTCCGGCTTCATCTATTCTAGTGTCTTCGGTCTATGGCTATATGTACGCGTTTGGTGCAGACGCCGTAAGTAGTCACGCGATTTTGTACACGTAAGTAACTCAGTGCTACTGTACACATAGAGCATGGCATATATGTTTCATAGAAACTAAAGGTCAATCTTAGTTTGGGTGAAACGGTGAAACGTACAGGTATAGGGGCCATCATGAACTGTATCTAGTGAAAGGTAAGTTGCGTAGTTTAGGTTGCGTACCGTACAAGTGTGATCTGTACCATAGGAAATACGTATTGTGTATGGAGTACTGCATTTTAAGTTAAAATACCCAGCTGTCATTTGCACTGTGTAACGTTAGTGCAACGTTAAGTGTAGGCTAGGCTAGGCTCTTAGAGTTCCAGTCTGTTCATCATGGCGAACAGGAAGGATAGAAAAGTGGCAGAAACAACTGTAAGAAGGTGGCAGTGGCAGGTGAACGGGGACTCAAAATGGCTGGTCTAGAAAAGTGATGGAGGGTATTTCAATGAGATATCATGCTCACTATGCAGTAAGCATGTTAACAAAATCCACAGTCTTAGAAATTTCAGCGATGCGTTGTTAATGGGATAAGTGGTACAGCTGTGAAGAAAGATCAAGTCCTGAAACATTTCAACTCAGAAGCACATACAAGAGCTGTGCAGTTAGAAAAATCACCAAAAACCCTCGATGGATTTTTCAAGACCACCACAATTGGCAGAGCATGGTACAAAGAATCCCAAAAAGACACAGAGAGTGTGTCCAAGCTCATGGATGTTGCGTTTCTCCTAGCGTAGCAGGAACTTTCCTATGAAAAATTTGAGAGGATTGTCAGTCTGGAAAAAGCATGGTGTGGATTTGGGGACGGCATTCAGCAATAGGAATGGGTGTAAGATGTTCACAAAAGTAATTGCTGACAAACTGGCAGAGCAGCTGGTGGC
The DNA here is from genome assembly GCA_029531755.1 of Holothuria leucospilota. Classification (NCBI taxonomy): domain Eukaryota; kingdom Metazoa; phylum Echinodermata; class Holothuroidea; order Aspidochirotida; family Holothuriidae; genus Holothuria; species Holothuria leucospilota. The sequence continues at coordinate 28,976 of JAIZAY010000596.1, forward strand.
TGAGGTAAAGCAGTCCAAGTACCTTTCAATTCTGATTGATGGTGCAACGGATACAAGCGTGACTGAGAAAGAGCTCATCTTTGTTGCCTACACAGCTCCTGATGGTACGGTGAAAACAAGTTTTTTCAGGTGAGTAACCTTTTCCTATCTCAGTCAAAACTTAAGAGATATTGTATGTGGTACATACTACAGTCTCTAAATATATTGTTTGCCTGTAGTAGGCAGATCATTCAAACTTTGGCCTAATATTCAGACTTTAGGCACAGCTTTGCAATTATACGTACCTGGAGAACATGGTCAGCTAGTATATCCTTCGTTAAGAGAGCATGCTATATTTTCCATGAATCATATTTACCTGCAGGCATTTGGTGACACAAAGGGTTTTTTGGGGGGAGGGGGGGTCAGTTAAGTATTAACATGTTGTCCATAATGAAGCCTAAGTAATGGATTTTAACACAGCCATGATTTAGTCATAACTTTGATATAGCATGTTCTTTTCCAGTGGGAATTATGGAGATTAAAGAATTGTTTATTTGATAGTTGATAAAAATATAATAAGTATAATTAAAATTTCAGTCGCAAAGTCAACTGCAAGTCAAGCGTTTACACTCCTTCAGTATTTTTCTGGTATTTTGTGTTTGGCCATTACGTACTGAGTGTACACAGATTAATTTACAAAGTTTTACTCAATTTTCAGGCTGAAAAATATCAAACATGCCAATGTGGAAGGGTTGGAAAAGAGCATTGAAGAGGCATTTAAGGAAATGCAACTTAAGGACGTCCATGAAAGTCTTGTATCTTTCTGCGATTATGGTGCTGCTGTCAACCTTGGGGAAAGGAAAGGTTTATATGGAAGGCTGAAGTTGAAAGTACCATGGTTGATAGCCATACATTGTATGAACCACAGGTATAATATTGAATACATATAGGTTTCACAAAATAAAAGTTCACGCTTATGAAGAGAAAAGTAATATCATTACTTGATAATGTTTGTGTTCTTGAACTTACTTCAAACATAAAAAACTCCAAATTTAATTATTTTTAAGTTGTGCCCTATTGCATTTGGCACGGATATCATGCATAGTAGGAATGAGTGGGAGGGACTTAACCTAAAATCATAAAATGTCAATTACCTTTCAATCAGGATGGTCGATTATCTCCATGTTTGGTGTGGGTAATCTAGTACACAGACGTAATAGTTTTTTTTTTTTGGAACAAAATACCTCCTTTATTAGTATTAATCATGAATGGGTGGGGTTAAGTTTAAAAATGGCTGAAAATCCTTGTGTACAACAAACTCATAGTCCAAAAGTATTGCTGCACACAGTACTCGGTAGGTACATTGACCAGGGTGGCTACCATGATGACCAATTGCATGAATAATAAAATAACATTATTTTGTGGCATTGTAACTATTGTAGAGTTGTCTCTTGTTCAGATTGGAACTTGCCTTGAAAAGACACACTGAAGACACCTTGCTTGGAGGAAGTTACAGACATCCTGATGTAGCTGTACTACTTGTATGAGAAGTCTGCAAAGAAACTAAGGGAGCTCAAAGCACTTGCTGAAATTTATGAGGAGGAAGTGAACAAACCAGTGAGGGCTGTTGACTTCAACCTGCGAGCAGCTCAAACCCTCCAGAAGTCTTACAACATTTTCATCAGGCATATGGAAAACAGTGTTGAGGGTGGAACAAGTAGCGGGGAGGACAAAGCAAAAGTAAAAGGTGTTTTTAAAAAGCTGACATCAGCAAAGTTTGTGAATCACTTAGTTTTTCTTGAAAAATTGTTGTCTCCTCTTGCATGTTTTCATTGAAGCTGCAGTGGGATAGCACTGATCTCCTTAGTGCTCTGTGCAGTGTTCAGACATGTTTGGCACAACTTGAGACATTACTGAATGATACTGAAACTGAGCCAGGTGATCCTTTGCATGAATACAAAGGCATTCAACTTGCTGGTTCCACTGAAGGGCTACTGAATGTTTGGGCAGAATGCATAAAAAAGATCATGATGTGTCTTTCTGAAAGATTTCAGAATTTGTTACTTCAGTGTGATAGGCCAAGCACCAGCCCTGTAATTTCTGGACTGAAGCTCCTTGATTTGTCCTTAATGGCCAAAAAAGGATTTGAGAACCTTTGGAAATGAGGAAATTAAGTGTTTGTTTGGGCACTTTAAACCATTACTTGACAAGCATTTCAAAGATATTAGTGAGGAGATGATCATGAATGAATCTCAAGAACTAAAATATTTTTGGTTTGTGTACCGCCTACATTTAAATAGAAGTGACTTTTGGAAATCTGGTAAATTGTTATGTGAAGTACCCACATCTGGTGCCTCTCATGGAAATTGTTCAGTGATCCCTGAATCAAATGCCAAGTTAGAACGGGCTTTTTCTGTGATGGAAAGAGTAACAAATGACTGGCGAAACAGACTGGCAGAAGACACACTCGAAAACCTTGTAAGGATCAAACTAGAGGGCCCTAGCACTGATACCTTTGACCCAACACCATTTGTAGTTCAATTCTTTAAGACAGCTTGCAGGCGCCCTGGTAGTAGTGTAAGTGAAGGCCAAACACAAAAGAGAAAATACAGTGATTGTGAAGACTGAAGGCTGGTATTATATCTTGTTTTATTCTGCTGTTGAAGTTTATACATGATGATCACCTTCAAGACCTGCTTGTTGAAGTGTTCTGAAAATAACAAGAAATAAAGCTCTTGAAATTTATACATGATGGTGATCACCTTCAAGACTTGCTTGTTGAAGTGTTCTGAAAATAAAAAGAAATAAAGAATTAAACCAATGACACTTTTCTCTTTTCTAAAAGCTTTTCTCCATCTGTGTGCACTCGCATGCATTTATTTAACCGATGTCATCCTCCTTTCACCAAGAACATAACATAACTGTAAGCTGCTGATTTGTGTGTGCCCCTTCTATGGTCCCCATCTTCTCCAAAATTTCTATACAATCAAAGGTAAATTGCTACGCAATTTTGAATTTGTATAGCAGTATTGCTCCACAAGTTCAAATGCTTATTTCCATCACTGATATATATATATATATATATATATAATATAATTCATTTTGTTGAATCTGTATTCTTGTTTGTCAACTATGAGACTGGTCTCTTCTTTCTTCTTGTTTATATATATACATATATATATATATATTATATATCTTAGTCCCCCTTGTTTTGGCAAAAAATAGGGAAGAAGTAGCCGTTACAGTATCTACTCAAGTTTGCAACATTATCCCAACTGAACAAGCTATACTGCACAGATTATACCTTCTAAGAGTATGAGAGACTTGGATTTAACAGTACAAAACATAGCTTACAGAATGCACTATACTGTGCGTAGCTGGCAAGTTCTAAATGTGTAAAGCAGATGTGTTTGTAGCATGCCCTTTTTGTTTTGTCAGAATGTGAGGACAGACTAACATAATACTTGAAAAAATCAAGAAATATTTTCAGGTTGATTCAATTATAAGGGAGTGTTCATTGTAAACTCTCAACTGGTTGCTTGAAACAATGAAAAATACTGCTGATTAAGTCAACTCATAAGCACAACCAGGAAAAATGATACGAAGAAGGAGTCTAAAAGTACACAAAAATAAATTGGAATAACATAATATAAACTGATTGGATAAAGATGAAATAAAATTAAAACAAAAGGGAACCGGCACTCTTTGGGAGTCAGGTGGGCTCTGCCTCAGCCAAAGAGGCAAGAATTAGCAAAACTCTCAAAAAGTTTGTTGCCTCTGATGATCGATGCGAAGTTGACTCATACCAGAATAAGCCGAAAACATGCAAGGAGGAACATTACCTCTGTCACTTGGTACTGCCAATTCTTGGAAGTTTGGGGACAAAGAGACATGAAACTTAAATTTTGGAATGAAAGAGTACACTGTAGGAGTAGCCTTAGAGTCAATGAGCTGGTTAAGAGTGACCTTGGTAAGAAAGGGACCTAATCACATCCCACGTACATACAATCATACTGTTGCCACTTTAATTAATTATGCCTGCTTTGGGGCAAATCCTACAACCAGCAGTACTTTTTGTAGCTATATACCATTTTTCATGTCACGAATTATTACTCCCCTAGTGAGTTTTAGGACTGTTCTTCGGGTGCAATTGGCCGTCATGACAAAATAGCCCTCCTGAAAGTCCTGGATGAAAGGTAATTCATAGTAATGTTGTGGTCATCACTATGGGTCATTCCAGCATGGGTGATTCTTCAGAACCAGTTATTTCTGAAAAGTGGTACATTTGCCAAGCTGTTTCGATTAGAAGCCTTAAATATTACAATAGGGCATAAATTTGCCTGTTTGATTGGTGTGCCAAAGTGTGAACAAAATTTAGGACTTGTACATGTTGCTGAGGGGATTTTACTCAAATCTGGCTACAACCATTCTTGGGAGCATACTATCAGGACCGGTATGTCATGATAAAATGTCATCTAGAGGTTACATGGGGATCAATGTGTAAAACCCACCCTCTCCCCCTCCCCCCCCCCCCCAAAAAAAAGAAAAGAAAAAATTCTTTTCCCAAAAGCAGGAAGTGAGTTTTTGATTCCTTCTTCGGCAAGGAATCTATGTGATGGTGATGTCGTGTGTGTGGCCGTGTGGCCATGTGTGTGTGACGCTTAGCTTGTAAACACGATATCTCAAGGTAGCAATGACCGACACTTTTCACATTTGGTATATACATTTGCCATGTTGAGAGGAAGTTTTTGGTGGAGACCGAAGGCCATTTGAGGTCACCAGAGGTGAAAAACAGAACTTTGTAAACACGATACCTCAAGTTAGCAATGACCGACACATTTCATATTTAGTATACAGATTTATCATGTCAAGAGGAAGAACTCTGTTGTTATTGGTAGAGGTCAAAGGTCATCTGAGGTCACTGGAGGTTGAACTGCGAAAACCTCGTTAACGGCTTGTAAACAAGATATCTCAAGATAGCAGTGACTGACACTTTTCATGTTTCATATATACAGATTTGTCATGTTAAGAGGAAGAACCCTATTGTTTTTGGTGAATGACAAAGGTCATTTGAGGTCACCAGAGGTAAAAAGCCAAAAGCTCCTAATCACGGTATCTCAAGATAGGAATGACTGACACTTTTCGTATTTGGTAGATTTGTCATGTTCAGAGAAAGAAGCTTATTGCTTTTGATGGAGGTCAAAGGTCTTTTGAGGTCACCAGAGGTCAAAGACCGAAAACCATGAAATCATGATATGTCAAGATAGGAATTCATGATATAGATTTGTCATGTTGAGAAGGAGAATGCTATTGTTTTTGGTAGAGGTCAAAGGCCATTTGAGGTCACTGGAGGTTAAAGTGCAAAAACCTTGTAAATGGCTTGTAGTCACGATATTTCAAGGTAGCAATGACAGACACTTTTCATATTTGTTATATAGATTTCAGAGGTCAAAAAGCAAAATTTCCCAAGAATTCCCAAGATTATCATCTGGGGTCACCAGAGGTCAAAAGAAAAATTTCCCAAGTAATCCCAAGATCATCATCTGGGGTCAGCAGAGGTCAAAAAGCAAAATTTACCGAGAATTTTCAAGATCCAAGATCCATTGTTTTCCTTTTTGTTATTTTTGATGGGGTTCAAATGTCATGTGAGGTCAGCAGAGGTCAAATTGTTAAAACATCGTAAAATGACGTAGTCAAGAAAGATGAATTTGAGGGATAAACCTCAGTGCAACAAAAGCATCCCCTTTCAGCAACTTGGGAATCACTAAGCCTGTGGACTTTCTCGTTTTAATTTAATGGCTCTCTAATCTCACTCCAGAAAGTAACAGCTTCTAGCCCCTCCTCCAATTTTAACCAAACCTCCTGTCTAGTACACCTCAAAGACAGAGCCACAACCTGCACTGAGTTTAAATTGCTTGAGGCAATATTGTTAAACAGTGTGTGTGTGTGGGACACAACTGACTGGACAAGTAGAGTTAAAGTGTATTGCTTTAATGAATGTCTCTCAAAGTGCAGTTATCAACTGTATTTAGAACTGTGGAGCTACTCTTAAATATGTTTGGGCAGAGAATTGCTAGAAGCTCCCTGGTTTGGGGGATGCAATATCTCCTTAGTTTACAGTATTGCAAAGTAGTCATAGCACTCTATGGCAGTCTAGAATGTATGAAAATACACAAAATGCCTCATCTACAGTAGCACAGTGCTAATAGGTCTTAATGTAACTTATATAATAGTAAACTTTATAAAAAAGTTGCAGCACTCACAGACTTGTCACATAATTTTTTATGGGTCATTTTGGTTCATTTCAACAGTCAATAGTATAAAGCATTGTATTATAGTATTTCTGTTATTAGTGCTGTGCTTCTGGTCTATAATATCAGTAGTGCTGTTGTGCATTGTTGTGGGGTGTTTTTTAGAAGAAAAAAGTCTAGTATTCTTTTTGCACTAATTGAAATTTAGCATTTAAGAAGGAAGGGTTGTAAGTACTGGTATATAATTCCTGGAAAGTTGTTTAATACAATAATGAATGTGGTTGTGTATTAACATCATTGCACTAGCTTTGTTTGCTTGTGGCAACTGTATACAGTATGCATGTGTTTGAGTATGTAATTGGAGTAAACGGTGGGCGTTTCTATGAATACACACCCTCAAACTGTGGACACACCTGGCACTGTGGAGGGTCCTCGGGTGAGACCACCAGCCTAGCAAGACTCCTTTCATAAATTTAGAGGTGCTATAGCGATATCTCATTGATATTTCGATAGTCCACGGTTACCCGGTGAAAAACAGCTTACTTCACCCTTGTGTTGATCAGTGTATGCTGACCAACATGGGAACGGATTGTGTATGCATGTCACCCTCAGGCACAAATCAGTTAGTGATTTGTGCAAACGTAAACAAATGACATAATCAACACTATACAGTATTACTTTATATCCCATTATAGTCTTATTATAAGGATGTCCTCTGTTTGCTAGTTCCAAGTCAATGTGAACATAAAGATGGTTTAAGGTGTTGAACTTTCCATATAAGCAAAATGTTGTGATCTCTATTAATTGATAATTCCTCTTGGTTGTGTAGGTTAGTTGTGTAATATAGCATTTGGCTAATTTCTCCAATACTGCCAAGTCCCATGTTTCCAGCCATTTTGCAGGATGTTTCTACTTCATGAGTTGAGAACTCAAATAACACTTTTCTGGTCTAGCGACCCTCAAAATTCCAAAAAGGATTCCAAGACCCTTTTCCTGCAAGCCACTGTGACGGTATTAAAGTAGCTTTGTGCTGTATATGTCCTGATAAGTGAATTATACTCCTGTTATCTCAGTGTGATCAGTCAAAGAGCAGTCTGGTCAATGAAATGTGCACTTTATTTACACCTGATTCAAAACTAACCATGAAGGTGCTCCATTGAGCATATGGAGCTAGTTTACCTCACGTAATTGAGGAATCATCCTGTTTGATGGAAGTCACAAATCTTTGTGGTCACCTTTTAGAAGTTAACCAGAAACCTTGTAAACATGCCTTTCATACTTGGCCTGTGTATGTATCATATTACAAAAGCCAAAATACTTTGGTGGATGTATACTGTACAAATGAACAGCTGTTAAATAACTATTGCTATAGCTTTAAATTGCATACATGTCAGTGATGTGTAGACAAAGATCTTTTAAAGTCATGAAAATTCCGTATTGGTTAAGTTACTTGGTTAAGTATGATTTTAAGTTTAAGACTTTACATGTCAATTTTTCTACAGACAAAAGAGCCTTGTTTGTGGAGTTTCTTAAGAAAAAGATCAAGAGCTGGTATGAAACTATGACTCCTGTACCTTGGAAGAAGTCTTGCCAATGGAAATCAACAGATCTGTTTGTTGGTAGTGGTTTGATACTTACTGATTCCAAAGCAAAACAAAATATGCAGAATGTTGATGAACAGTGTAAGCTAAACTATACAGAAATATTTTCTCATGACAAACTAAAATCTGAGATTCGAATAATTCTTGAAGGTGATCCTGGAGCTGGTAAAACAATGCTTTCATCACAACTAGCATATGATTGGTCTAAAGGAAAGATAGATGGTGTAGACATTCTGGTATTCTTACCTCTGAAGATTGTTGAGGACAAGACACTCATTCAGGCTATTGAACAATTTTACATTCCAACAAATTCTCCATTATTAGAAAATGACATTGAAAGTATCCTTGCAAGTGACACAGAGAGAATCTGTCTCTTACTAGATGGACTGGAAGAGTATAGCACTGGAGGTAGGATGAAAGCAAAAGAATCATCTGAAGTGATGAAAATCATGAAGAAAGAGAAACATTCTAATTGCAAAGTGGTAGTCACATCTCGTTCAGATTTTGCAAATGATTTACCAGAATGTCCATTGCTTAAATTAGGTAGGTTTGGTGAAACTGAGAGAAACTCGTATATTGAAAAACTTTTACCAGAAGACGCTACCAAACAGCAGAAAATAAAAAGAATAATTCAAGATAATCCTTTCATATTAGATCTCTGCAGTGTTCCATTGCTATTTGTACTTGCTGTACATAATATTGAAAGTATGAGCTTGTCAGAAGAGGGTCAACTGAGCAAAGTA
>JAIZAY010000417.1:0-49315 GCA_029531755.1 Holothuria leucospilota
CATCGCACCTCCTCCAAGAAAATAAGACCTGTGCAAGGTTTGAGGTAATTACAAAATGGGTACGTTAGCTTCGTCAGTAAAACTGTTTACCGAGTTTTGTCCTTGTACATGATGAATTTGTAAAGATATTAAGTTAATTGACACCATGTCTTCTCATGAACAAATTCAGATAGGCCTATATTTAAATTTCAACTTTAATTGGCAAAGCAAGCTCTTGATGTCGTCCAGGGGGGCAAATCCGGGGGGGGGGACAAGGGGGCCTTTCCCCCTCAAGTGAAAAAGTGGGGGGGGGCAAACCCTAATTTGGCCCCCCAAAATGGGAATAGCAATACTCATTTTTTTCGCCGCTTGGTCACTTTTGACATCCCTTTGATAACAACACATGACAATACAATTATAGGCTATAACTGACATGTCTGTTGATCAAGGCCGTATGGAATAACATCTGAAGCTGAAACCCGGCGCACACGAATCAATTTTCAGTCGAAAACACTTAAGACATGTCTTAGCAGGCACCAAACGTCTATGCAAATAGTAAGGGCGAAAGCATTTCTTCGGCACCCGAAAAAGTAACCAGAATGCAAAAATGCATTGAGGTTTCGATGATATATGTTCTATTCCAAATAATGCCATGATGTCCCATATCTTTCAGTCACTGGTCAAAATTTCCCAAGAATTCCCAAGATCATCATCTGGGGTTACGAGAGGTCAAAAAGCAAAATTTCCCAAGATAGTCATCAGGGTCACCAAAGGACAAAATGCAAAATATCCCAAGTATTCCCAAGGCCTAACGTTACAGTATAGCCTAGAGGCTATGCTAAATACTTGGCAAGGCCCTAAGTAACATTAGCCTACGTCTAGCCTAGGCCTAGCTATAAGTATAAACCTAGCCTAGGCCTATGCACAGCTGGTCACAGAAATCTCTCTGTAAATACTACAAACTTAGATGATTGGTACCAACATTTGACAGGCAATAACTGCTTTGACTAGCCCTAGCCTAGGCCATAGCTATTACAGTAACCTAGGCCTACCTCTAATAAGTAATATCAGCCCATACATACTGTACTACAATTAGGCTAGCCTGTACTGTGGCCGTTAGGCTAGGACTTAGTCACAGGACTAGGACTTTGTCTAGGCCTATCCCATAAACCTGGAACTCTGCATTAGATTTATGTACTGAGTCTAACGTTATTGTGTGTGTAGGCTAATGTTTGTTGTTGGTTCTGTAACAACACTTAGGCCTAGGCTAGGCCCTAACTGTTAGGCCTAGGCCTACGTTAAAACTTGATCTGCCTGGTAAACTTTCCACTAAAGTAACTCATACTACTCTGTTACTCTGAAGAGGAGCCATATTACAACATGCTGTGATATTCCTGCTGTAATTTTTATTATTCCATTTCTTGGTGCTATTTTTCCAATTCAGTTACAGTCAAATCTAACATTAACGTTGGGCTACTCAGCCAGCTCAACAGACCTTGGCAGGAGTCTGTCACTGCACTCAGAAACTAGCTTTTAACACAGTTTTTGATTGGTTGAAAGTGGATTTGTTTACAACTGATCAACCAATGATATTGTAGCTTATGGAATGTCATGGATCTGCTGCAAACTATCTACTGATTGGTTTAACATCAACATGTTGACAAAAATTTAACCAATAACATAACAGCATAGATTACTGGGCTCAAATAAATACACTACAGTACTGTACAGAAAAGTGAAATACTGTAGTCTATTCTCAGTCTTTTGATATGTTGGCTAAAGAATAATAAAGTTCGTGAAAGGACCTATTTACTCATTCAAAATTTGGATTTTCCGTACTGAATATGGAAAGTCCGTGCTGGTTGGGAGCTCTGTCTCAGGGTTTGACCCCCCTGGTGATCCCAGATGACTTTTGACCCCCACCAAAAATGATAGAGTTCTTCCTCTTACTATAAGGCATCTAAATACAAGGTATGAAATTTATCCAAGCTTCCTACCTCGAGATATCGTGTTAACAAGGTTTTCAGAGTTTGACCCCCGCTGACCCCAGATGACCTTTGACCTCCAACAAAAATGATAGGGTTCTTCCTCTCACCATAACGCATCTACATAATAAGTATGAAATTCATCCAAGCTTCCTACCTTAAGATATTGTGTTAACAATGTTTTCAGGGTTTGACCCACGGTGACCCCAGGTGACCTTTGACCTCCACCAAAACATTAGGGTTCTTCCTCTCAATATGGGGGATCCATGTACCACGTTTGAGAACTGTCAGAACTTCCCTTCTTAAGATATCGTGTTAACAAAGTTTTCAGAGTTTGACCCCCGGTGACCCCAGATGACCTTTGACCTCCACCAAAAGTGAAAGGGTTTTTCCTCTTACCATAACGCATCTACATACAAAGTATGAAATTCACCCAAGCTTCCTACCTCAAGAAATTGCGTTAACAATGTTTTCAGGGTTTGACCCCCGGTGATCCCAGGTGACCTTTGACCTCCACCAAAAACAACAGGGTGCTTCCTCTAAATATGGGGCATCCATGTACTACATTTGAGAACTGTCAGAGCTTTCTTTCTTGAGATATCATGTTAACATGGTTTTCAGAGTTTGACCCCCGATGACCTTTGACCTCCACCAAAAGTGAAAGGGTTCTTCCTCTTAATATGGGGCATCTATGTACCAAGTTTGAGAACTGTAAGAGCTTCCCTTCTTGAGATATCGTGTTAACAAAGTTTTCAGGGTTTGACCCCCGGTGACCCCAGATGACCTTTGACCTCCACCAAAAACGATAGGGTTCTTTCTCTTACCATAACGCATCTACATACTAAGTATGAAATTCATCCAAGCTTCCTACCTCAAGATATTGTGTTAACAATGTTTTCAGGTTTTGACCCCTGGTGACCCCAGGTGACCTTTGACCTCCACCAAAAACAATAGGGTTCTTCCTCTCAATATGGGGCATCTATGTACTAAGTTTGAGAACTGTCAGAGGTTCCCTTCTTGAGATATCGTGTTAACGAAGTTTTTAGGGTTTGACCCCTGGTGACCCCAGATGACCTTTGACCTCCACCAAAAATGATAGGGTTCTTTCCCTTACCGTAACGCATCTACATATAAAGTATGAAATTCATCCAAGCTTCCTATCTCGAGATATTGTGTTAACAAGGTTTTCAGGTTTTGACCCCCGGTGACCCCAGGTGACCTTTGACCCCCACCAAAAACAATAGGGTTCTTCCTCTCAATATGGGGCATCTATGTACCAAGTTTGAAAACTGTCAGAGTTTCCCTTCTTGAGATATCGTGTTAACGAGCAAAGTGTCACAAACACACACACACGCACCCACACACATACATGTAAAAGGTGTCAATCGGGGACATATGTTTTTAACAGTGAAAATGTGGATATCCCCACTTGGGGTGTATCCACACTTGACTAGGGAAAAAAACGCTCATGTCCCCGATTTACACGTACAACACAGATACACACACACTCATGCACAACCCATGATGTGTGTCCTACTGATAGGTTCACAACATGTAAAATGGGGAAAACGCCAAAAATGCTCAAACTTACTGAGACACATCTTTGAAAGGTGCAAAATCCATTTTCATGGCAAATTTTGCATTCGGGAATTGGGGATATCCCCACTTGCAGGTGTATCCACACTTGCCCGGGGAAAAAAACGCTCATGTCCCCGATTTACATCTTTTACATACGCACACGCACATACACACATACATACACACGCCATCATGACCGCATAGGTTTCTCTTTTCATCGAAACCAATAATAAGAAAATATTCGTGGCAGTGGTAGTTTGTCTTAGAAAATTTATCAACTGAAGCTCCTCTTTCTAGAGTGTGACTGATATTGCTACAGCCTATTGATGAGACTTTTTGACATTTTGTCTTGTGGGGCAAAATTTGGTCAGGTGAGCCACAGAAAGTGACAGATTTGCTAATTATAAACTCAACTTTGCAAAATCAATACCGCGATATTAATTAACATAAAAAACTGAGCCATTATGCAGGGTTGACAATTTCCAACGCACAGCTAACGAAGACGAGTCACGGCCTTTCCTAGGACTGTAGGAGAAAAATCTGTCCTCTACGTATGTCGTCCCTTAAAAGAACCATTTAGATTTATTATCAATTAAGTAAGTTAATCTGTGGTCGTCTCGATTGATGATTAAACGTTGTCCCGTGCTTTTTGTACATTTAAAAAATCCCAGCTCTTTCAAAACTTTAATCCAGTGAAGCATCAGTAGTATTAATTAACTTTGTGCCCTGACTAACCCTTTTGACAAGTGTAAATGTTCTAAAACCCAGGAGCCTTTACACTAAAAAACCTCCGTTCGAACAATCTTTCTGCAGCTTCTGAAATACTAAAACCCAGGAGCTTCCGGGGGCCTCGCCCCCTGGACCCCCACCGGGGCTTTGCCCCTGGGCCCCACCAGGGACCCTAAGGCGGGCCCCTGGACCCCGGGGCTTCGCGTTTCGCGCTCGCGGTGCACGCTACGCGTGCACAGTTTCAAATCCACGCGTACACCGTATTCGTTTTCGCCCCTCACTCTCAAACAGAGATTCCTGACGTCGTCCATACATTGAATAGGACTATTTTAAAATTGACGGAAGGTCACTTTAAACGTACGGATACGCAAGGGCAGTAAGATGCATAGTGCTATGCAAAATATTTGATAGTCACTTAACTTGCATAACTTGTTGATGAGGAATACTTAGAATGTGTCATTTCTATTTTTTAATCGGTTGCTTTCTGGACGCTATTTAATAGAAACAGTATGTGCTTGTGGGAATGAAAAAAAATTAATAATTATGAAGTTTGTACTAATTAACTTCTATTTGACTGCACACATTTTTCAGATACCAACGACTTGAGTTCTATCTCGCCGCAAACTAATATTAGCCAGGTAATGACCACTGAATAACAATATCTATTTGTTTTCAAATACAGGGTGGGCAGCAAAGGGAGTCGGTTACAGCTGGGAGACAGTGATGTTAGGGATTTCTACCAACTACCTGTCTGTGACGGCTAACGGTAAATTTATACTTAGTGCGATACTCGGCACGGTATTATTCCAGGAAAAAAATAGTCATTATTTTGCAGTATAATGATTGCCAAAACACAAATACGATATACTACACTATTTACAGTGGAACAAAATGTTGAAGGAAAAGTGTAGCGTTGGACAAGATGCTAAATGACAAGTACTTTGAGACGATCGTAACGTGATCTTCATATTTACTATTGCTTTATTTACGATAATAATTCGACTAAAAGAATATCGATCTTAATATAACGGTACGAATTTGCTAAAACAAATATACTTAGTTCTTATAAGTGAAAGCGAATTATGTTTAACCTGACGTAAGTCATGAGACTACAGAGAAAGCACTCATACACTTAAAGGGTAAAGTTAGTCGTGACCAGTTAAAACAATCCTTGACCTAGCGATCTTTTGCAACAAAGAAATGTTAAAAGGAAATTTTAATTGTAATTTATGAAAGACTTGCTATAGCTTACAATGCTGGTAAAATTGGCACTCTTTTCGTTTGCATGTGTGCTGATATTGCATTCGAGATTTCTACTTTTGTGACCCGAGGTGAAAGCAAGTTTGAGTGCTGCCATGTCTTCAAACTGTCAAACTTGCTTAAAGTTCAGCACTACTTTGTTTTCCTTTTTGGTATAAAACTTTGACTAATAAATAGATACTTCATGAATTCGAGTTACTAAAAAGTGGGCAACATGTTGATAAAATTCCGATGCCTCTTATTGCATTCAAGTCAAACCCATGATATTTTGGGCATATAACTGGTTGTAAAGTTTAAAGGAACCATTACAGTGTGAGTTAGAGTGGGATGATGATGTGGCCTTTCCTTGCATGAAGTTCACTTTTGGTGTAAAAACCAGAAAGCCCAAAGGCTTAGTGATTCCTTGCCGAATGGGGTTGCTTTGTTGCACTGAGGTTTATCCCTCAAATTTACAAGTATTACAAGTATCTAACACCCCTGTCTTGAAATATTGTGTTTTTCAATGCATTTGATATTTAACATCTGATGACATGACTTCAAATGACCTCTGGTCTCCAATGGATCTTGGATCTTGAAATTTCTTGGGAAATTTTGTTTTTTTACCTCTGGTGACCCCAGATGACAATCTAGGGAATTCTTGGGAAATTTTGCTTTTTGACCTTTAGTGACCCCAGACGATGATCTTGGAAATTCTCGAGGAATTTTGCATTGTGACCTTTAGTAACCCCAAATGACACTTGGGAATTCTTGCTTAATTACGTCTGTTGACCCCATATGACAATCTTGGAAATTCTTGGGAAATTTTGTTTTTGACCTCCAGTGACCTCAGATGACCTTTGACCCCTACCAGAAACAATTGGGTTATTTCCCTCAACATGGCAAATCAATATACCATGTATAAAAAGTGTCCTTCATTCCTACCAGGAGATATCGTGATTACAAGGTTTTCAGTCTTTGACCTCCAGACACCTCAAATGACCTTTGACCTTCACCAAAAACAAAAGGGCTCCTCCTCTCCACACGAAAAATCTAGATACTAAATATGAAAAGTGTCTGTCATTGCTATCTTGAGATACCATGATTACGAGCGATTTACAAGCTTTTCGCAGTTTTACCTCCGGTGACCCCAGATGACCTTTGACCTCTACCACGAACAATAGGGTTCTTCTTCTCAACATGACAAATCTATATACCAAACATGAAAGTGTCCAACACTCCTATCTTGAGAAATCGTGATTACAAGGTTTTCAGTCTTCTACTTCCAGTGACCTCAAATGACCTTTGACCTTTACCAAAAACAATAGGGTTCTTCCTCTCAACATGACAAATCTGTATAACGAATATGAAAAGTGTTGGTCATTGCTATCTTGAGATATCGTGTTTACAAGCCGTTTATAAGGTTTTCGCAGCTTAACCTCCAGTGACCTCAGATGACCTTTAACCTCTACCAAAATCACTAGGGTTCTTCCTCTTGACATGAAAAATCTGTATACCAAATATGAAAGTGTCCTTCACTCCTATCTTGAGAAATCGTGATTACTAAGTTTTTAGTCTTTGACCTCTGGTGACCTCAAATGACCTGTGACCTTTACCAAAATCAATAGTGTTCTTTCTCTTAACATGACAAATCTATATACTACATATGAAAAGTGTCGGTCATTGCTATCTTGACATATCGTGTTTACAAGCCATTTATGAGGTTTTGCAGCTCAACCTCCAGTGCCCTCAGGTGACCTTTGACCTCTACCAAAATAGTGTTCTTCCTCTTGACATGACAAATTTGTATATCAAATATGAAAAGTGTCGGTCATTGCTATCTTGAGATATCGTGTTTACAAGGTTTTCGGTTTTTGACCTCAAATGACCTTTGACCTCCACCAAAAACAATAGGGTTCTTTTTCTCAACATGAAAAATCTATATACCAAATATGAAAAGTGTCAGTCATTGCTAACTGGAGATATCGTGTTTACAAGCTAAGCGTCACATACACACACACACACACCCATACTCACCCTCGCTTCCTTAGCGGTACGCGGGAAATGTACCGGTAAGGAATTCGCGGGATTTCCCCATTAGCCTGGCTGACCTCCAACTAACCCAGCAGACGTACGTGTCTGGAAGGCGGGCCGCTTGCCAAGGCAGGCACGCGCAGCCGCGCGAGACTTCTCATTGCAGCGACGGAATTTTCGGGCAGCTACGCCAGTTTCGAGCTCCGCGTGAGCTAGGAAAGACGTGCGAGAACGGAGCTCTCGCCGGCTGTACCGTGTCCTGTTAGGGACATGTTGCTGAGTGCACCCATAGCCACAGGATCGCTCACACACCGCGGGTGCACCCACACACACCCATACGCACCCTTGTTTCCTTACCGGGACACAAGAAATGTCCTGGTAGGGAAGAGACTGGAATTGCCAAGCAGCGGAGCTGCCAGAGATCTCGGCGATCAGACGTGGCCGCTTCAGGGCGGGCTGCGGTGCCGAGCAAGCACGTGCACGGCCGAATTACCGGGTAGCTACTCGCAGTTTCTAGCAGCGCGTGAGCTAGGAAAGACGTGCGAGCCGTGCGAGCGGCGAGCTGCCCTGTGTCCCGCTAAGGACATGTTGGTGAGTGCAACCATGCCCCTAGCACACGTTACACACCGCGGGTGCGCACACAACCGACATCACCATCGCATAGATTCCTTGCCTGCCTTCGGCAAGGAATCAAAAATGTGACAACTTCATCACCAAATTTATACAATGGTTAATACAGCTTTCAGCCATGTTTTCTGACCTGTGTCCCAGTGGAAAACAACAATAAAATAAGCTTTGAATATTTATCATGTCTGTACAGATATAAAGAGCCATGTATATATTTTTATCACTCTAATATTGTTGTTGTTATTAATATACATCATTATTATTGCGATTTTGATTGTGGCTGTGATTGTGCTTGTCATTGTTTTTTCTTATCATTATCATATCATTATCATTATCATAATCGTTATCACCATCATCATAATCATTACCATATGATTCTATTGACTACCATTTTTAGGCCATCATGGTTCACTTGGATCCCAACGAAGAGTTCAGCAAAGAACATATTTTGAATATTCACCACAAAGCATGAACACATATTAACAGTAATTGCGGCAAGATATTTTCAATGATAATAGTTTCTATTAAAGTATAATATCTGTAGCAGCTTGTGTTTGGCTGCCATTTTTACAAGTGAGACTTATAAATATTTATGGTTACTACTTTTTCACATGATCTGGTTTCCAAGAAGTTTCCAAAAAATATTGGCTCAGAGACAATCGTAGCTTGGGGTGTTCGTAAAGTACTTCTGGCCCACCGCCCATGATTTCTATCCAGAGAGCCCTACATGAATTTTGAATGCAGAATTGACGAAAATGTTTGTACCTTTTCCTGTACAAAATCAAGTTTTGTTATGTTGGAGAGATAATTATTGTAAGAATTCTGGTGAAATTTGCATTGAAGTTTGATGTGTGGTTCTCAGAATATTAACACTTGAAAGTTGTCACATTTTCGACACAAAGTGAATTTGAAGCAAGCACATATGACATCATAGCCTCACAATATGGCCAGTCGTCTGTTTTTCTTTAAACTTTACAACCAATTTTCTCCTCCACAATGACATGTTATTGGAATGCGAGTACATGACAGGCATAAAAATTTTTACAAACTTCACATTCCATATGGAGATGTCCTATCCCTATTAACTTCAAGGTCAGTACCACAGTCTGAAAAAAAAAACAAAGGAAACAAAGCATTTCACATCAATTTGAGGAGGTGATATAACCACCTGCTAGCCTCAAGCTCACTTTGGGTTACAAATGTAGTAACATCATTTGCTGATACCTCGAGTACTACATGTCCCATTTGAATATAACTTTCACCAAATTGCCTAGATTTAGTTCTTCTTTCACATATGAAGATTAATATTTTGCTTAAACCCTTCCTTTCACCATAATGTAAAGTAAGTTCAGGTCAAGCACCTGTCTCGAGGGACTCACTCCTACATTGGTAAACCTGCCCTAAACAAACCTCGTGGAAGTGATGTAATGAATAATTGCCTTAAATTGTCAAATAATATTACGAGACTTGTAATGCTGGGTATTTATTTCTCCCTCCCCCTTTAAACATATACGGTATTCTACAAGCCATAAAGTACAGTCAAATTTCACTTTTTTCATTCTCTATCAAGGGTGGGGAAACTTAACACTGATCACTTTAAGTACTCAACACACTTTCTTACAATATGACCATTAGGTGAACGTCTTTCATTATCAACAAGCGATTTCCACGGCTTAACACAGCAGATATAAAGTATTTCTTCCTAGGATTAAGTCTAACACAACATGAGAACACAGCCTTTCTTTGGCAATGAAGTTGTGAGGTTAAATACTGCACAATCTTTGAAGCTCTCGGAACTACTTTTGGCAATATGTATGACTAAAATAGTTCTTGCATAGAAGTTAGGATCAGTTTTCTTAACATCCACGCTATAAAGGTTTATAATTTTCTTAATCTGCACAGAAGTTTTATTCTACTAATATTCCCCACGACAATGTATGCAATGGGACAAAGAATAGTATTATATCAATAATGTTTAAGTCCGCAACAGAGAATACACTATGGCAAGTGTACTGCGTATGGTATGTAACTGTAGGTTTGAATACAAGATTTACTTTGACAGTTTGGTTAAGATATATGGATACCTTCTGCTGAAGAAAGCCTAACAATGATTCTCAACCTTACATTTGTAACACTTTAGAAGCTATAAGAGCGGAAGCTTGTACTTAACTGAAACAGGTGCTATTATTGCTCCCTGCTACATCATACTTAATTATTCATAACATTATATGATCATAACATTATATGTTCACATCATTAAGTATTCACATCACCTGATACCATGATTGCTTTAATCAATACAAATCTTGAGTTATTTTCCAAACTCAGATGTTTCAAGAGGCTCTGAGCATTAAAAATATATTTACAGGGATGCTGACATTTAATTGCACTTAGAAGAAAATACATTTCCTACAAGATAAATTACAAATTTCAATAAGGCAGTAATGCTATTAAAGCCAAACCATTTAAAGAGCCACTCTGAGTTGGTTTGAGAAATTCCCCAAATTTTTCCAAACCTGTCAAATTTTCATCACATACTAATGACAAATGGTAAAACTATGACGATCCCCATACCCTAGGTACAAATTAACTTTTTATGAGTGATTAAGTGATTAATTAACGATTCAATCTGGTTTTCAACCAGAATGCAAAAATGCATTGAGGTTTCGATGATATATGTTCTATTCCAAATAATGCCATGATGTCCCATATCTTTCAGTCACTGGTCAAGATCGAGCTATCTTAACATCTTGGAAAATAATTTTAGGTTCACATTTGAATTTGGAAATTCCTGGGAAATTTTGCATTTTGACCGCTAATGACTCAAGATGATGATCTTGAGAATTCTTGGGGAAATTCGCTTTTTGATCCCTGTGACCCCAGATGACCTTTGACCTCCACCAAAAACGAAAGCATTCATCTTTTCACCATAACGCATCCACATACTGAGTATGAAATCTATTCAAGCTTCCTACCTGGAGATACCGTGTTTAAACAAGGTTTTCAGTGTTTGACCCCAATGACCTCAGATGACCTTTGACCTCCACCAAAAATGATAGGGTTCACCTTCTTACCATAATGTATCCACATACCAAGTATGAAATCTATTCAAGCTTCCTACCTGGAGATACCGTGTTTAAACAAGGTTTTCAGTGTTTGACCCCAATGACCTCAAATGACCTTTGACCTCCACCACAAATGATAGGGTTCACCTTCTTACCATAATGTATCCACATACCAAGTATGAAATCTATTCAAGCTTCCTACCTGGAGATATTGTGTTAACAAGGTTTTCAGTGTTTGACCCCAAGTGACCCCAGATGACATTTGACCTCCACCAAAAATGAAAGCATTCATCTTCGCACCATAACGCATCCACATTCTACGCATGAAATCTATTCAAACTTCCTACCTGGAGATACCGTGTTTAAACAAGGTTTTCAGTGTTTGACCCCAATGACCTCAAATGACCTTTGACCTCCACCACAAATGATAGGGTTCACCTTCTTACCATAATGTATCCACATACCAAGTATAAAATCTATCCAAGCTTCCTACCTAGAGATATCATGTTAACAAGGTTTTCAGTCCTTGACCCCCAGTCACCTCAGATGACGTTTGACCTCCACCAAAAAAAGAAACGGTTCATCTTCTCATCATAATGCATCCACAAACCAAATATGAAATCTATCCAAGCTTCCTACCTGGAGATATCGTGTTAACAAGGTTTTCAGTGTTTGACCCCGATGACCCCAATGGCCTTTGACCTCCACCAAAAATGAATGCGTTCACCTTCACACCATAATGCATCTACATACTACGTAAGTATGAAATCTATTCAAGCTTCCTATCTGGAGAAATCATGTTAAAGAGGTTTTCAGAGTTTGACTACCAGTGACCTCATATGACCTTTGATCTCCACCAAAAATGATAGCATCCATCTTCGCACCATAATTCATCTACATACTACGTATGAAATCTATCCAAGCTTCCTACCTGGAGATATCATGTTAACATGGTTTTCAGTGTTTGACCCCTGAAGACCCCAGATGATCTTTGACCTCCACCAAATATTACGGGGTTCATTGCCTCATCATTAAGCATCTACATACTAAATATGCAATCAATCCAAGCTTTCTATCTTGTGATATCATGTTAACAAGGTTTTCAAGGTTTGACTTCCTGTGACCCCAAATGAAATTTGACCTCCACCAAAAACAATAGAATTCTTTCCCTTACCACAACACATCTACATACTAAGTATGAAATCTATCCAAGCTTTCTAGCTCGAGATATCATGTTAAGAAGGTTTGCAGGGTTTGACCCCGGTGACCCCACATGACCTTTGACCTCCACCAAAAACAATAGCATTCTTCCTCTTACCATAACACATCTACATACTAAGTCTGAAATTTATCCAACCTTCCTATCTTGAGATATCGTGTTAACAAAGTTTTCAGCATTTGATCCCTGGTGACCCCAGATGACCTTTGACCTCCATTAAAAATGATAGGGTTCTTCCTCTTACCATAATGCATCTACAAACTAAGTATGAAATTTATCCAAACTTTTTATCTTGAGATATCGTGTTAACAAGGTTTTCAGAGTTTGACCTCTGGTGACCCCAGATGATCTCTGACCCCCACCAAAAACAATAGGGTTCTTTTTCTTAATATGGGGCATCTATGTATTAAGTTTGAGAACCGTCAGAGCTTCCCTTCTTGAGATATTGCGTTAACGAGCAGTTTCACAAACACACATACACACATACACGCACACACACATACACACACACCATCACGAATGCATTGCTTTTTCTTATCATCGAAACCAAAAATTCGTGACCAGACACTTTTTCACATTAGTATATCATAATTGCACATGACCATTTAAAGAAAGGGTCCAAACTTCTCACATTTTTAGTGTTTTGCATGTTTGTGAAACTTCATTAACTATGCTAATTATAAGCATTGTCATGTGGTAATACCCCTCAAAATTCTTACAAAATTATCAATATCAACTCGATGTGCCGCTTTAAGTAAATGGTAGTGCCAGAATGTAGTTTTTGCAAAATGTGCTGAAAGTCATAATGTGCAAAATTATCATCCAGTGTCATTCCACTTGAATAGAGTTTGGAAACATTTTGATAAATTAAAAGTGAAAGACTTGCCAAGAGGTAAGGGTAGTAGTATAAGTACTGTCATGCAATGCTAACCTTCCTGAAACAGATACAATGGTAAGTGACCTTTTCACTACTATTTATTAAACTTTGAACATTGTTATGCTGAGAAACCTGAATCTTTCTTAATGCAGCATGAATATATATATATACAACAAAGGTACATAGAATAAGTTAATCATATCTATTTCAAACCTGAGAAGGAATCACATCTAATTTTAATTTGAGTCTGCATTTATCAATCCTCATCTCACTTGGCTTCAAGTCAAATGAGATTTACGACATTATTGAAAAAAGTGATATGCTTAAAATTTGTAATAAATATAAATGTATAAATATTTGAATATTATCTCAAATCTTAAAATTACATTAGTACTGTCTGAATAAGTACTTGGTAACCCAAATAAAACTTAAAAGATTAAAGGGGAACTATAGTGGCCATTTGACTCTTTACATATGTGTAGTATACATATAAATACTACAGATAATCTCTACCTGGTGGACCTTACATGAAACCTTTATTAAGAATAATATATTTCAAATTTCCCTCGCTTGCTGGCATGTGCGCAGACATATTCGAAAGAAGACGACTAGATATCAGCTGATTGCTGACGTACAACGTGCACCTCACGATTTCCAGAGCAAAATGTTGCCAGCTCAAATAAATTTAAATAGGCCTTCTTAATTTTTCTGAGTGGTGATTCAAAATTTCAAAATTATGTATTTTAAATCATAAAAAATATAGAAAGTATAACAAAAACTTCTGTGGGATTTTTATGCCCCACAGCTGAAAATACTAAATAGTTCTTGCCCATTTATTTTTCGTAGTATTGCAAGAGGATGCTATCAAGGAATACTCTGTTTCAGTGGTTCCATTTTCCGAGCCCATGATATCACGCTGAAGGGCTGTGTTCATGCGGTGTTTGGATAGTTCTTCATACAGATTTCTATACGTAAATGATGATTATCTGTTTTTACTCTTATGTTACCATAAGAACATTAAGAGATTCAACTCTTCGGTAGTAGTCATGAAAACTTAAGGAAACTCTGATCCACTGAGGGAAATTTTTGTCTAACTTATGGAAACACTATTCTCCTTAAAACACCTATACGTGTTCGCGAGGTCCTAGCATTCGTTCAAGACGAAAGTCTTGTGATATTTTCTGATTTAGTGCATATAATGAGGATTTTGCATCCTCTATTATCCTCTATTATTGCATATTTGGTGGAGTACTGGCCTCATTCTTTCAGCAACACCTTGAAATGTCAGTCGAGAGTTGTATTTGAGTCTGCCGGAAGCAAGCCTAACCATTCTCCGCGATGTGTTGCCATCATGGCTGCCTCGAGCTATCGGTAACAGGCACAGAATTTCTTTTTGGTTGAGTAAGCTTCAATCAGACGCATTTTGTCTGGTAAGAGACTTCTGTGTATTGTTTGAATATTTTACTTTGAATTTTACAACTTTTATTGGCAGATTGGCTGTTGAGAGTTTAGAAAAATCTATAACGTTTTGACAAGTATGATCGAATCCCTTCGGACTACGGCGATGCAGTGCAGTGGTCAGTACCATATATGTGTGTGATATGCCATATAGAGTCAATATGGATTTCGAGCTGCACTTATAGTGTAGGGTGAAGGATTTTCTCGAACCTTTTAACTGGTTAAAAATCATACGTATCAAGTAAGAAGAATGCTGCATGATGATATTAGATAGTAATGTACAGATTTCTGGATTTTAATGGCAAATTGAACCGCTACATTTTTGAAATTAAAGATAGTTTTGACGTTACCGTGAATACTGTAGGTGTGTGCTTACAAACTACACAAGCAGTTGTTGTAAAACCCGCGGCGAGGTGCAGGTGTGACATCACAGTTCCGTTGCATTGTGGGTAATTTCACAATATCATGACTGCCTACGCAGTGGCGTTTAGTGAGTTCCAAAACCTTTTTTGAAAAATTCGTGTTAAATAAGATATTGAGTTATATTAGTTGTTAATGGTATCACAATGCATGGAAAAATGTGTTCTAAATGTTGTACTTGCTTAGAAAGCTGTACAATTGTTTCCCTTTAATAAATTGTCAATATCAAGGATAAGCAAATGGTTTTGGCATTTGCTTAAAAATGACACATTACTGATTTTAACTTGCAAATTAGTGACATTTCCAATGACAAAAACCTAACCACAATTCAATACGAAGCTTTGAATAAAGATACAATATTTCTTGTGCTTTAATGTTTTTCCATAACTCTGTAAGGTCCATCTTGATCAAAAGCTAATGAGTCATTTGGTAGTGCACATGTGCATGTGTCATTATTCTTGTAATCTTGTTAAGTCAAAGGTTTGTTCTCTGTTCATTCTGTCATTAAAATTGTCAAAGCCAGTCCTCTGTAAGGAAGCCAAGGATCAGGATGTTTATCTATGACCTCACTTACGTTCTTTGTTCCTGAAATTGTCTAGGTTTGTATTTAAGAGTCACACCAAGTGCAAATTAAGCTTCCAGCTCACCTTCTGGGACTATGCACCCCACTGTCCTATCAAATATTAGCATTATGTAACACTAATTTTTTTCTCATGGCAATTATTGTTACAACTCGTTTAACTGAGCCTTTGACCTGTATGTACTTTAATCTGACACCAACAAGTATGTATGAGTACATATAGTGTCCTCCATATGGTATCATCTTGCAAACTTTAGTCGATGAAAATAACAAAAAAACATTTAATACGGGCAAATGTCTGAGCTTTTATTGGCATCCCATTATGAGCAGGGTTTTATTCTACCAACGATAACCACTTATAAAGCAGGAACACAGAAGGAGAGTACTTTGATCTTCTTTAGGGTCTTATTTGTGTTGACCGTGTGTCACAACAGCAGTATAAGTGAAACTTCTCACTTATCTCACATCCCACGGAGTAGCAAACGGATGAACCTAGAATACAAAAACAAATGTAATTAATTGCAGTAGTTTCATATACACTGTACCAGAGGCGTAGGAAGCTGTTCTCAAGAGTTGGGGGGGGGGGTGAAAGTTGTTTCCAACCGCCATCCTGAAGGGTCTTTGGAAGATGTTTGAATATTTGAGGGTCCTAATATGCAATTTGGTGCAGTATCTTAGCAAGTTTAAAAGAAAATTGCTGCATATTATTATACAGTATTTCTTACAGAGGGGTCAAAAGGGGTTTTAGATCTTGCATGGGGGGAAGCATACTTTTACCCCACCACATTTTTTACTGTTCCACCCCACCACATTTTTTACTAGGGGTTTTTTGACTGTTCGACCCCACCACTTTTTTGACTGGGGGCTATAGCCCACCTCCAGGTTCCACGCTTCCTACAACCTTGCATTGTACCACTTACTTTAGCCAAAAGTACTGGGAACCTGCAGCAACAAAAGATAAGAAAACAAAGAAAGCAGCAGGCAACCTGTATCTGCCATCACAAACATGTTTGGAAACAGAGTTAAGCTGCTCCTGTATGCATTCACAATAATACATCTCCAAAATTGATAGAACCATATTCCTAGCCTTTGCTCCATCCCACTTGCTCTTGCATTACCCAGGTTGAATTTCTAAAATCTTTATATTTTAAGCCTAATGAGCAA
Source organism: Holothuria leucospilota (assembly GCA_029531755.1). NCBI lineage: Eukaryota > Metazoa > Echinodermata > Holothuroidea > Aspidochirotida > Holothuriidae > Holothuria > Holothuria leucospilota. The sequence goes on from JAIZAY010000417.1 coordinate 16,952, forward strand.
AATGTCAATCAGATCATTTATGTCTCAGTTTAAACAAGATTTAATATTTACCCTCCACATTTGGCACCAAAAATGAAAGTTCACCAATATATTGCTGGGTGCAACCAAAATCATTACACATCCTAGAAATACAAAAACTACCAACTTCATCACATCAAACTCTACAACAAGGAGAAATGAGAATACAGCTGGAACAAACCTCAGGACGAATCATTACGTCCACTGTCCTATGTACAGAACGATATTGTTGAGATGCGGTGAAAAAGCACAAGGGTATGTCTCTATCTAGTGTTACTTTGGCAACCATAAATTGACAGGTTTGCTCCAGTGATGCAGCAATACTTTGAAATGGTATCTCCTGAAAAAAGCATAATGTACCTGCATTAGTCTAAATGAAATGTTAAAACCAGAATTATATGCATCTTGAAATGTTGGAGTTATTCTTTTCAACTCAATGATGACATATCAATCTCCAGCAACAATTACTGTCATATGTATTCACTACAGTATGATGATACTCTGAGGTAACCATTTAATACCCAAGTAGGTTCAAAGAAAAAAGTTCAAAGAAAGAGGGATTTTGACTAAAAAAACATATTTAGGCTTTGAAATGTCAGGTATTTACACAAAACTGTCATGTTTACCTTTGGGTTTTGGTCGTAATACTTCCACTGCTGAGGAACAATTCTTGTAAAGTGAATAAACAATGATTGTTTCCCCTCTCTCAAAAAGACAAAGGGTTTCCTGTCTGCCAGAATCAAGTTAGGGTTCATCTTGAGAATCTGGTAAATCAAAATATAACATTTAAACGTTGAACACAATCAAGTGTTTGAAATGACTGTGTAATTGCAGTTTGGATGTTAGAATGTGTGCCTGAGTGCCACACAATTTCATATTTGCTACATACCTCTTGTTCACCAGGTATATCCAAGTGGTATCCAACCTCTACTACTGCATACTTGTCTTCCAAGTACATCTTTCTTGCTGCTGTATAAATTTTCAGTCTCTTAGCATCCACAAGTTCATCATCGATCTCACATTTTATCCAACAGAAACTTTCCAACCAAATAACAGTTGTTGTGTCCAGGAGCTCATAAAACTGCTCTATTCGCTCTTCCCACTGTGGCATCTCACCTGCAGAGGGACAAAGTAAAAGATTTATAAACTTCTGTTTCCTATCAGGTTCAAATAAGTAATTTCCAACATGTTGCAGCCGGCTTAAGATATTTTAACCAAAAGTGACTTTTAAGCTGCTTCCCAAAGACTTAGTGAAATAAGGATTGCTATGGAAATTTCTTAACCAAACAGTCAGTAATTTGGTCAAAAGTTCATCCCTATTCCAAACCAAATTACTTCTTGGCTTCTGTGTGTACTATTAACTTGCTTTGAAACACGACATGCACTTATTGCATAGCAGATCTTTCTTCAAATGTTTACCAGAACAAACAATGAATGCAAACCAATGGCAGGCTCTTTGCTCAGGTCATTACTATGAAAGAATTATCCACAGCACATAATAACAGTGTAAGCTGCTGAGAGCCAGCACTGACAATAGTAGAACTAGAGCAGCAATACTGCTATAGCTCACACAAAGCTGAGAGTTTTTCAATGTCTTTCTGCTACATATCTAAAACCAGAAAGCCAAAAGGCTTAGTGATTCCTACTGTACCTTCTGCATTCAAAAATTGGCAGTGTTTCATAAATGTCTTTACAATTTTGGCACAGAATGTCTAGGATCCCTGGGCATATATCAAACACAATTCCATATTACTAAACTTTTGACCTCCAATGACCTTAAACCACTTTTGACCCTCACTAAATATGGGTCGTCCACATGACAAGTATGTGATTCATTAATGTTCTGCTTGAGATAAAATGTTTTTAAGGTTTTAACCTTTGGACCTCGGATGACCCCAAATGACCTTTCACCTCCACTAAAGATGATCGCCATCATTTACTCAATATGGCCCCATCCACATGCTACAGTAAGTATGAAATTCACCAAAGTTCCCCTGCTTGAAATATGTTACAAAAATTAAAAACTTTTAACCTCTGGGGACCTCAAATGACCTTTGACCTCCACAAAACAAGGATTACCTACTCAATGTGGGCCACCTACATGTCAAATATGACATCCCTTCAAGTTTCCCAGCATGAGATACAGTTTTAACCTTTTGACCTCTAATGTCCCCAAATGACCTTTCAAATCCACCAAAAATGATAAGGATCATTTACTTAATGTGGGCCATGCACACGCTAGGTTTGAGATTCATAAAAATTTCCCTGCTTGAAATATCATGTTAACAAGATTTTGATCTTTTGATCTATAAGGACTAGAAATGACCTTTGAAATCTTCAAAAACAAGGACTATCTACTCAGTGTGGCACACCTACACGTCAGTTGAGACAGCTTCAAGTTTCCGTGTTTTCACCTTTTGACCTCCGATGACCCCAAATGACCTTACACCCCCACCAAAAACAAACAGCATCATTTACTCAATATGGGAAATCCACATGATAAGTATGAGACTCATCCAAGTTACCTTTCTTGAGATACAGTGTTTACATGGTTTTAACCAGATTGACCTCTGGTGACCCCAAATGACCTTTGACCTTCACCAAAAACCACAAGGATCATTTACTCAATGTGGCCCACCCACATGTCAAGTTTGAAATCGCTTCAAGTTTCCCTGCATGAGATGTTGTGTTCACAATGTTTCGAACTTTTGACCTCCTATGACCCCAGATGACCTTTCACCTCCACCAAAAATGATGAGCATCATTTACTTAATATGGGCCATCCACATGCTAAGTATGAGATTCATCAAAGTTACCCTACTTGAGATGAAGTGTTTACAAGGTTTTAACCCTTTTGACCTCTTGTGACCCAAAACGACCTCAGTCCTCCATCATCAGTCCCTTTTCATATCTCTCTTGTTATGACACCATTTTAATTTCTACTTCTTTTCTTGATCGTTTCCTTCCTAAATTCAACATGTTATCTTTTCTACCATATCATCATCACATAGTTACCATTACCAATAGCTGTCATTGTCTCCACCTCCTCCTTGAACATTCTCTACACTACCTCCCCTCCCCACACCATTTTTCAAAATGTGTAACAGAAATTTTTACATAATTTGTCCTTTATCAATTTCTGTTAATGTCTCTTTCTCTTCCTTGTAATCCTTCACCCTCCTCTCCTCCCACCATGTATCCTAATTTTGACAAATGATAGGTCTATTTATGAAACTTCATCTTGTATGAACAAATCATATCAAATGAAAGAAAGAGTGCTGCTAAAAATACAAATGATCAGAAAAATCATAACATACTAGACATGTTATGGAAAGTAAAAACAATTTGTTTGCAATCTCCCCGCCTTCATTATTATAACATCTTGTGATGACTCTTCATTCCCATACCCCTGCCCCCTTCCCCTTCTCCCTTTCTCCTTCCCCCTGCCCCTTCCCCTTTTCCTCCCGCCTTGAGCATTTTTTGCTAACAAACTAGGGCAAAAATATCAGAGAAAGTTAAAGCCCTGTATACATGTTAGTTGTACAGTGCTAGGCCTAAGTCTAGCCATCATCCGAGATTTTTAGACATGCCTCTCGTAACAGCAATATGTATATGGAATCTATGGAGTAGGTAAAATAAATTCTGTGCTTACAGGATGTACAAGAACATACAGTATAAATAATCTTCTAACAAACTAGGACAAAAATTATCAGAGAAAGTTAAAGCACTGTTGACCTATAGGCTATCCATATTAGTTGTAAGTACTGTAGGCTACTAACTAGGCCTGCCTACAGTAGGCCTAGCCATGATCCACTATTTTAAACATGCCTCCTAAATATTTGCAGAAATTTATGCCAACTGAAATGATAGTCAAAATCGACACATTAGGTAGGCTAGGCCTAGCCATGATCCAAACTTGTCCCTCAACTCTCTTTCACACGTTACATCTGCAGATAATACTCTTACCCTGGCAAACTTTTCTAAACAGATGCGATTTACATGGAGCCAAAAATCATGCTGCGTACTTAGGCCAGGGGTGACACATTTTCAATAACAGATATCGTATGGACGACTTGTTCATTACGCATAAGCATAATGAACATCTGAAATGCTTATGGAAATGCGTCAATGTAGTGCCGACACAGTATGTGTACACTATGCCACAATGTGTATACTGTCGCTGAAGTATGATGTCTGCTCCCTAGAAGATTTCCATGTTTGTTCATGACAATTGTATTGAAATCTTCGTGGTGACTATCGTTTTCCCTCATCGTGTATTGGCATGTACACATGATATGTGATAAGTATTCAATTTATGTACATACTTCAAAAAGCATTGTAAACTTACATTATACATATACATAAGGAAAGAGTCATTCAAAACATTGAATACTAATGTGTGAACTGCGATAGTGCGACCCAATCTCAGGGATGCCAGCAGGGTTTGCCTCCTGGACCTGAAAATTTAAGGGCCACTAAGAAACTGTCATGGCAAAGGCCAAAGTGAACCGCAAACATCCCTAGCATTAGAAACCCACCCCCGAAAATATACCCGTGTTACATAAGTTCACATGAAAGTAGACTACATAGGCTACACTCTAAAAACAGTTGGGTAAACTTTAACCCAACGTTGGGTCCGTATGCCACCTCCTAAACTGTTGGGTAAGCAACCACCCAAGTAAATCAAAAATTACCCTTTCCTTGGGGAAAATTCACCTACCATGGGAATCCTTTTAACCAACTTTGGGCAGCTTTTTACCCAACTTTTTAGGAGGCGGCATACGGACCCAACCTTGGGTAAAAGTTTACCCAACTGTTTTTGGAGTGTATAGTCTAATGTTAACAATGCAAATAGCTCAGATTCAGTTCATGAACATTAGGTCCTAGGCCTAGGCTATTTACTTTTCTACCAAAAAGCTTGTTATTTTCTTAGTTTTTTCTGCATATATTCCTTGTCTGGTTACGACATGGTACTTTCAATGTCCATCTTTCGTACGGTAAGTCCCTGGCCATCATAGTTTGTGTAGTTCACTCATATTAGGCTAGGCCTACACTCGAGCAAAGACAAGGCTTAACCTAGCTTTAGTCAGGCCCATCTGTAAACTATAGAGCTATAACCTTATGTAAAGAACACCTGTGTCAGTAAGCTACAGTAAAAAGTTAGTCTGAGAGAATGTTCTCCTCAAACCACTTCATTTTAAGCTTCCTCCTCTTGTCTCATCTGTGAATTTAAGGGCCATGAAGAAACTGTCATGGCGAAGGCCGTGATCATCCCTAGCAGTAGAAACCCACACCCCAAAATATACAAATGTGACATAAATTCACATGAAAGTAGCCTACATAGGCTATGGGCTACTATTAACAACGCAAATGGCTCAGATTCAGTTTCATGGGCGTTAGGCCCTAGGCCTAAGCTATTTACTTTCCTACCAAAAGGCTTGTTATTTTCTTTGTTTTTTCTGCATAGATTCCTTGTCTTGTTAGAAAATGGTACTTTCGTTGTCTATCTTTCCTACGGTGAGACCGGGTGAGTCACGGGCCGTCCTAGTTTGTATAGTTCACTCATATTAGGCTAGGCCTTCACTAGTCTAGCACAGACTAGGCTTAGCCTAGCTTTAGCCTATCTGTAACTACACAACCTAATGTAAAAAACACCTGTGTCAGTAAGCTACAGTAAAATGTTAGTCTAAGAAAATATTTTCCTTAACCCACTTCATTTTAAGCTTCCTCCTCTTGTCACATCTGCCTTGGAGCTATCGACAGAATTAGCAAATTTGCAACAGTGCCTCGAAAATGACTACGTTACCATACTTTAGTTTACACTTTCTATACTTATGCACTGCAGCAGCCTGTATAAACAACTGTACAAATCTCACATATAAACTGTGCATGTACAAAATGGCTGTCAGTTTGCCCTGCTTTGCGTCCCAAGCACTAGCCTTACTTTTGCATTCGTTTTCACTAGAACTGTTCTCTTTGCATGTGTAAACAACCTACAGGCTGTAAAATAGGATAGCATGAATGTCTGTCCTGATTTTAATAGGGAAAGTCCCGATTTACACACCAGCTGCGGCTTTATTTTCTAATAGGAGGGACTGTAAGACTTTCATGACGTAACAATAGCAGAAGGCAAATGCCTCAAAATAGCAAAATAGTTGATTATAATTCAACTTTCCTTTCAAAAATTGAATTTCTAAACATTAACAAAAATATCCATTTCAAAGAATTTATGAATAAAATGTTAGCCAAAGTACTTGAAAAATAAAAACTCAGAAACAATTTCTAAAAGTTGACAACATCTGCCTGGCTCTGTAAGCTCACACAGTAATGTGTGTGAGCTAAAAATGTGTCAAAATGTGTCCTTGGTTTCAAGTTCTTGGCAGATTGGGTAACTTTGTGAGTCTCTCCAGCTAGGAAACGAAATACTGTCCGCCAGATTGTGAAACCAGAAAGCCCAAAGACGTAGTGATTCCTTGCCGAAAGGGAGAGTACTTTGTTACACCAGGGTTCACCCCTAAAATTAAACTTCTGTTCTACATCATTTTTTATGATGTGTTCACAATTGGAGCACTGCTGACCTCACATGACCTTTGAACCCCAAAACTTTCAAACAAAATGAAAAGAAAAACAAATAAACAAACATGTTTTTGAATGGATTTGTTTGTGCTTTCTCCCTTGTAATGTTATGTTTCCAAAGTTTCAGTCTTTGACCTCTGGTGACCACAAATGACTTTTGACCTCCACCAAAAACAACAGGGTTTCTTCTCCTCAACATGACAAATTTATCTACAAATTATGAGATACATCATTTATCCAAGCTTCCTACCTTGAGATATCGTGTTAACAAGGTTTCAAGTGTTTGACCCCCGTGACCCCAATTGACCTTTGACCTCCACCAAAAATACGGTTCTTCCTCTTCCCATCACATATCTACATACTAAGTATGAAATTCATCCAAGTTTTGTAGCTTGAGATATCGCATTAACAAGGTTTTCAGATTTTGACCCCAAATGACCTCTGACACCCACCAAAAATAATTTTTCCTCTTACCATAAGGCATCTACATACTACGTATGAAAATTATCCAAGCTTCCTACCTTGAGATATAGCTGTGTTAACAAGTTTTCAGAGTTTGACCCCTGGTGACCCCAGATGACCTTTAACCTCCACCAAAAACAACAGGGTTCTTCCTCTCACTATAACGCATCTACATACTAAGTATGAAATCCATCCAATCTTTTTAACTTGAGTTATCATGTTAACAAGGTTTTCAGAGTTTGACCCCTGCTGACCCCAGATGAACTTTGACCCCACTAAATACAATAGGGCACTTCCTCTTACTATAACGCATCTAAGTATGAAATTCATCCAAGCTTTCTACCTTGAGTTATTGTGTTAACAAGGTTTTCAGAGTTTCACCCCTGGTGACCCCAGATGACCTTTGACCTCCACCAAAAACAATAGGGTTCTTTCTCTCACTATAATGCATCTACATACTACGTATGAAATTCATCCAAGCTTTCTACCTTGAGTTATTGTGTTAACAAAGTTTTCAGAGTTTCACCCCTGGTGACCCCAGATGACCTTTGACCTCCACCAAAAACAATAGGGTTCTTTCTCTTACTATAATGCATCTACATACTACGTATGAAATTCATCCAAGCTTTTTAACTTGAGTTATCATGTTAACAAGGTTTTCAGAGTTTGACCCCTGGTGACCCCAGATGACCTTTGACCTCCGCCAAATACAATAGGGTTCTTTCTCTTGCTAAAGCGCATCTACACACCAAGTATGAAATTCATCCAAGCTTTCTACCTTGAGTTTTTGTGTTAACAAGGTTTTCGGAGTTTGACCCCTGGTGACCCCAGATGACCTTTGACCCCCATCAAAAACAATAGGGTTCTTTTTCTTAATATGGGGCACCTATGTAACAAGTTTAAAGACTGTCAGAGTTTCCCTTCTTGAGATATTGTGTTAACGAGCAAAGTGTCAAAACACACGCACATACACACCCATACTCACCCTCGCTTCCTTAGCGGTACGAGGGAAATGTCCCGGTAAGGAATTCGTGGGAATTCCCCAGCAGCGGAGCTGCCAAGTTACTAGGCGAGTAGACGGGAGTGCTTGAGGGCGGGCTGCACTGCCAGGCAGGCACGTGCGCCGCGCATGACTTCTCATTGCAGCGACGGAATTTTCGGGCAGCTACACCAGTTTCGAGCTCCGCGTGAGCTAGGAAAGATGTGCGAGAGCGGAGCTCTCGCCAGCTGTACTTTGTCCTGTTAAGGACATGTTGCTGAGTGCACACACACGCACACACATACACACACACGCCATCATGAATGCATAGATTCCTTTGCCTTCGGCAAGGAATAAAAACAATGTGGTAGTGAATATGACTCTTTGTAGCTGCCTTCTACACTTACACATGTAGATAACATTTTTGTAATTAATAATTTACCAACAAAACACATCTAACCCAGTGTTCTCCACTAGCTGTTTTGTTAGGGTGCTGCAACCGGACAAAATCTGCAGAGGGTGCTAAGCACCCGGACAGAAATTATTAATTCAAAACCTTAAAACAGAGCAAACAGCAATAATTTCAGTGTGAGCATTGATAATCAGAAATGTACTTAGTCATCAAAGAAGGCCATAATTAAATTTATGTTAGACCCCTATTTTAGCAAACATTTTTCAAAGAGAACACCCGGGCCCTATCTTCATACCATACACAGCGATTACTACTAATCATCAACCTTCAGAGCACCCGGACGAAAATTAAATCAGTGGAAAACACTGCTACCCCCGTTTATTAAAATTTGCATAATTCAGTTTGTTAAGCCTTGTATAGTCTATTTCTGTACATGACAATATGTTTATTTCCTTATTTAAAAGTTTATTGAAATTAGTATTCAATCACTGATATTTACTATAATTTGAATTGGGCAACAGCATTCTAATATCATGAGAGAGAAACAAGAGTTTGAACACATTCCTCTAGTGGAACTCTTAGTTAATTTCGGCAGATTTAGCTACTCTCTTACGGCTGCGAAAACACCAACACAAACCTTCATTATGATGACTCATAAAAATTCTTGCTCTACGTAGGACATTTTTCTTCAATTCTAAACAGTGAGGTAATGTCAGCTGTACATAACACCGAAACCTGAAATGGTTTGGAAGAAGCTCAACTCGCACTGAAGAGTTTGAAGAAAAGGACATTGTCTCATCATGAGACATACTAGTAGGTATTATTCTCATCTGTATCAGACATCTTTCCATGTGTTCTGGCAGTGCATTTGGTGGAACTCTAAGTATAACACCAGTGTCAGGAATTTCTACAACTCCACCGAACTGAGTTATAACTGCTTGTGATTGAAACATCTGGACCTGGTTGTCTTGTACTGTAAAAATCCACAGAAGAATGGAGCTTGTTTGGTACAAAATAGCAATTGACATTTTCAATTGTTATATCGACTGTACACATAAAACAAGTTGGACATAGTGAGACTCATAGAGAAGAGGAGTAAGCATGTTTGTATTTAATTTACATCTAAATGTTACATTACACTCTGGTAGTACAGTCTATCTACCATTCTGCTCTGAAGGCATAAAGAACAAGACATTCAAAAGTAAAATGAAGCCAAATAGCCTAGATATAGTGTTGAAGTCTTTGACTGGGCAAAAAAGACCACACCCCATGACATTCAACAATATTACAATTTGTTTTAGATTTCAAATATCTCAAAAAAAAAAAAAAAAAAAAAAAAAAAACAATTAGCGACTGACACAACTGAAAGCCAATACAATGTCAGGCTGAAATACATGTATATGGAAAATGCTTCATCACATGAAAATAATATGCTTTCTACTAAGGCTGTTAGCCTTGTCTGAGTTAATAAAAGTTGACAGAAATCTGGTGTCAGATCACAACACTGGTACTACAAACAGGGTTCCAGCCAGCCCATTTTAACCGGGCGTTGTGCCCGGTTTGAATTTGATTTCGCTCATCAGCGCCCAGTTTGAAAAATTTCCGCCTGGTTTGAAAGTTGTCCGCCTGATTTAAAATAGTATGGATTTAGCACTACTAAAACTGGACTTAAAATGCGGACTTTCAATAAAACCAACACAGACATAAGACCCGAAATATTTACTTTTTTCGCTCATCCTGCCCCGATTGCAACAGTGGCATAATCTCTTTCTTTCCGACATCCGACTGTCCTCACGCACCAAAAAATTGGCGTACAGTATACTTCGTGAAAAGCCACTGGTATACACAGACACTCACAGTGTGCAATTTGTGCTGCATAAGGTAAACGATAGCGCAACGTTTGAAATCACGGAGCTCGCAGTGATACACGTTATGTGAGGGGCAGACCGGCTGTGGGCTGTTGCGATCACGAATTTGATTGGTTCGATTTGTATGGGTGCTTTTGCAAGCCTCGTAATGCATGGCCATCATATTATGTTCTGCATGTGTTCAATATATAAACGTTGGTAATTGCAATTGCGATGTTCAGTACGAAGTGGTGTATCTAGGATACCGTGGCTCTAGATTTTTCTGGGATTCCAGCGTAACAGCTCATGTAAAAAACATGGCTTGAAAGCTTCTGAAGACACTATAGGTAGTTTTGTTCAAGTCTATCCCTCCTTTTTAGCTCAGCTGAAAGCTTTCAGCTGAGCTATTGCTGTCGTGCACGGAGAAACGTCTACGTCACGGCAAACGTCTGTCACCATAAGATTTGCGTTTAAGTGCCTGACATGTCGCTGTTTTTTCGTTAGATTTGGCTGAAATTCAGTAGATGTGTTAGCAAAAGTAGTATCTGTATGCTGCAACTCTTTTCGATTAATTTGGCCGCTATTTGACCTCGGGAGGAGGCCTTGTTTGAAAACGTAAAATTCCCTACTTGTCTTTCAGTTTTGCACCAATCTTGATAATATGTTTCATACAGATAGTTCAATTTGTGCTGAACAAAAGTTAAATTTTTTTCGTTTCTGCAGTCATTAAAGGCATGAAAACATCACTTTGTGAAACAAATTCTGGCGAAGTCCCCATGTTCGGGAATACGTCGAGAATCCCAGTTGTTATCATTTGAGAGACTGTGCAACGAAACAAAGTACAAACGTATACTGAACACATATAAATGTACAGGACGTCTCGAGCTTAATCCTGTGGAAGTGTTTACGCAAAGTGCAGTGTATCGACTTTTGAATACCGTACGTGGGCTACCCCACTATGTCAGACTATATTTGCTCAGCTCTTTGCTTTCCAAACCAGGGATATGACATGAATAAGGAATATACCGTACAGCCTACTATGGAGGCGTTACGTCATGAACATGTGGTGCTGATCTCATTCAGGCGTTTTAATAATAGACTAGCTAAATTGGTTGGATCATGGTTAGGCCTACTCGAAAAGAAATACCGGACGTTTGAAAGTTATGCAAGTTCTTGCGAATATGTGGCCTTGTGCGAAACATAGGCTAATGGTATAAGCTAGGCGGCAGAAACAAGTATTCAACTTAGCCTGATGTCTGAATGGTTTTAGGAGTTTGGCTTAAAGAGAATATTATAAGAGAATATATCCAGTCGCTTCAAGTTTCAAGATATTTGTAAACATTACCTTAATCTTTCAAATTTTCTTGTATCTCCTTTACAAACATTCTTCTTAACATTTCTGGACGAAAAATATTTAGTATGAAAGGTAAACAAATGACTTATCCTCCTTAATAGCAAATTAGTTTATATTGTCGCATGAAGGAAAGAAGCTACTCGTGAATTGGGATACCGGCTCGGGGTGCACTATTTCAAGTTACTAGGGTGAATGTTGTCTAGGAAATGTCGTACGAGGAAAGAGGAACCCACCCCTTTCTTTTAAACAAAGAACATAGCACGTTGATTGAAAATACAAAGCTTCATTTGGTTTAAGCTTAACGGTTGTGCTTACATTCCAAAAACAATTTTCGGTTTGAAAAGGAAAACGTGCTTTTTGAAGGCGTGTGCCATAAGTCAGTCTCGGAGCCTGCAGGAATTGTGCAGCTCAGGCCTCTAGTCAAGCGGGCCAAGGGGGCGAATCCCTCTTTGAAATTTGTTCGCCCCCTAGCAAGTTTTTAAGTTGCCATTGGCTTAATGGCATTTGTATACATTTGACCCCCTTAAAAAAAAGTCCCGTGGGAGTCGACACTGCAGGAACCGCCCCAGTCTTGTTCTCCGTTGCCGAAAGCCCCACCAAGTTGTTAAGGGGAAGCCATGGGGGATGATATTTCAATAACCTTAGACTTAGTATAAGTGTGCATATTTACCCAACGCTCTCTACAAACTGTAGTTACCCTCCGGCCTGTTGCGACACATTCACGGGTCCTAAAAGCGATCGACGATTTATATACCTGGTAGATCCTTATCATAAAAATGTTATGCAGTAAAATAAATTTGTAGGGGAAAACGGGACTAAAGAGTACTCAGAATTCGAGGCGCGTAAAGAATTTAATTTAGAAATTATCCCATCATATTGAGCAATTGAGCAGTTTTGGTTTTTCCAAATCATAGTGGCAACACTCATTTGAACTTCTGTCCCTGGACAAGTTCAAGGAATATCTCTGGGGCAAAAGATCGCTTTTAAGACCTTTAACCATTTGTAAAATTTCTTTATCGGAAGTTACTATCTGGGTCTAATTATGGAAAACAAATGAGGTCTACAAAGCAGCACACTCATAAACATTCATTATTTGTATACTAACATCTGTGCAGTATATAAAGTTAACTTTGTGTACCAGATTTAGTCTTTCAGAGACTTCAGGAGTTCAATACATATTTCGTTGCATTTATATTTATCTCTTTGTTTTCTAACGTTCGTATGATCAACATGAGTTACAGACCCATCCAAAATATTGACTGCGGACTTTTAGGTCAACAGGAAAAGCTGAGCTTCGGCAACATTGTTGCGCTTGTTGTTATCTTATAAGGGTTTTCTGCTTAGTAGTTTCATATTTTATGTCTTATACTGGATGATGCTACTGTGAATAAAATCTAGGCAACCCGAAACTTTGCTTAATGATCATTCTTTCGTGAGTTGTGTGTTGAAGAGAATCACTGCTTTACCTGGGGATTGACAACCTTGGCACTGTATCTGGTTTACTCTCACCCCCCCCCTCTTCCCCGGAAGCTCGAGAACTTATGGAATGTGATGCAAAATTGGTTAAACACAAATCCAACGAAACTAAATATTTTGCGTGAGCCCTTTTCCGTCTGTTTTCGATGAGTCAGATCATGGAGCTATTACGGAGCTCCGCGGTCAGATGAATTCTCTCCTTCCAGCCTGAAGTATATATTACTGGCGCAAGTGTTTCCATGAATTTCCAGAGATGTTTTTTCAACATCTGTATGTGTAACATAAAGTCTTGTATAAGTAAATCATAGGCCACAAAGCCCTACCCACCCACAGGCCGGGTCCCACAGGAAGGTTTTTTCTTTCTTTCTTTCTTTCTTTCTTTCTTTCTTTCTTTCTTTCTTTCTTTCTTTCTTTCTTTCTTTCTTTCTTTCTTTCTTTCTTTCTTTCTTTCTTTCTTTCTTTCTTTCTTTCTTTCTTTCTTTCTTTCTTTCTTTCTTTCTTTCTTTCTTTCTTTCTTTCTTTCTTTCTTTCTTTCTTTCTTTCTTTCTTTCTTTCTTTATTTCTTTCTTTATTTCTTTATTTCTTTCTTTCTTTCTAGGACTTCTTTTCTTTCTTTCTTTCTTTCTTTCTTTCTCTTTCTTTCTTTCTTTTTTCTTTCTTTCTCTTTCTTTCTTTCTTTCTTTCTCTTTCTTTCTTTCTTTCTTTCTCTTTCTTTCTTTCTCTTTCTTTCTTTCTCTTTCTTTCTTTCTCTTTCTTTCTTTCTTTCTCTTTCTTTCTTTCTTTCTCTTTCTTTCTTTCTTTCTTTCTTTCTTTCTCTTTCTTTCTTTCTTTCTTTCTTTCTTTCTTTCTTTCTTTCTTTCTTTCTTTCTTTCTTTCTTTCTTTCTTTCTTTCTTTCTTTCTTTCTTTCTTTCTTTCTTTCTTTCTTTCTTTATTTCTTCTTTCTTTCTTTCTTTCTTTCTTGTTTCTTTCTTTCTTGTTTGTTTATTTCTTGTTTCTTTCTTTCTTGGTTCTTTCTTTCTTCTTTCTTTCTTTCTTTCTTTCTTTCTTTCTTTCTTTCTTTCTTCTTTCTTTCTTTCTTTCTTTCTTCTTTCTTTCTTTCTTCTTTCTTTCTTTCTTCTTTCTTTCTTTCTTCTTTCTTTCTTTCTTTCTTTCTTTCTTTCTTTCTTTCTTTCTTTCTTTCTTTCTTTCTTTCTTTCTTTCTTTCTTTCTTTCTTTCTTTCTTTCTTTCTTTCTTTCTTTCTTTCTTTCTTTCTTTCTTTCTTTCTTTCTTTCTTTCTTTCTTTCTTTCTTTCTTTCTTTCTTTCTTTCTTTCTTTCTTTCTTTCTTTCTTTCTTTCTTTCGTTTTGGTAACAAATGAAGCCGACAACTAGTATTGTAATTTGACCCTGTAAAACAAAAACCCCTTTTCAAGGGAATTTGGAGTTGTGGTAACGAGAAGAGCTAAACTGTAGATGCCATAAATGATAGTTACTTTGTTTCATCTATACTCGGAATTCATAGCGCGTCTTAAAAAAAAACATTCTGTATACATGTAGAAAGACCTTCTGAAGTGGGCATCAGTGTGTTATTTTGAATGTTACCCTTGGAAATTGGTTGAAAGGAAAATGGCAAAGAGAAAAGCTGGATCGTTAGATGCTTGGCTTGGCAAATCTACTGAACAGGATACTGGGGAGTCCAGTAAAAGTAGTGGTGGCACGCAGGAAAAGGGGACATGCAAATTCAGCAAACATTCCATTTCATTCAATGATACTTGGATGGTAGGACGAGAAAGTTGGCTTGTAAAATTAGAAAGTGGAATGTTTTGTAAATTGTGCCAAAAGCATAACTCACACCGGAAGAAGGGGACTTGGACCAAAGTGCCATGGGTTCGCTTGAGAGAGGAGGCAGTAAAAGAACATTCAAATTCATCTGCACATAAGAATGCTGAGGTAGCTGAAGGAGAAATGAAACTTTTAGCAGCAAAAAGGAAGGGGGATATAACTACTTGTTTCAAGGAAGTTGTCTCCGCCCAAGAGGAAGCCGTCAATTGTGCCATGAAATGTTTGTACTGGATTACAAAGGAGGAACTACCTTTTACAACAAAACTAGAGAGCCTGAAATCATTTGCTGTTGATCACTTAGGTTGTGTTGCTCTGAAAAATTTGAACTTGAGTAAAAACGCAAACTACACCAGTGATCGAATTAAACAAGGATTTTTGGAATCTATGGCAACGCCTTTACTTCAAGACATCAAGAGAAGCGTTTCTAACTCTCCCGTATTTGGACTGATATGATAAGTCGATGGATATCTCTGTAAAAAGCCAGCTTGTTGCAGAAGTCCGATATATTGATGACAATGGCAAGTGCAAGACCAGCTTTCTTGAATTTCAAGTCTTACCGAATGGTAAAGCAGACACCATAACCGCGGCTCTTACTCATCTATGCCAAAAGTGTAACTTTAACCTATCAAAACTGACATCATTTGGTAGTGATGGGGCACATGTTATGGTGGGGAAACATAACGGAGTTGCAGCTCGCCCTCGGGAATTATGCCCACAACTTACAAACGTTCATTGCATTGCCCATCGCACAGCTTTAGCAGCAGCCCAAGCAGCAGATGCTATCCCCGCAATGAAGAAATTCAAGAATTATCTATCGCAACTCTATAACTTTTACGAATCATCGCCAGTTCGGATGATAGGTTTGAGAGAAATCGAAAATACCTGTATTCTCAATCTGCCTGAAATAAAATTGAAACAGGCCAGCGATGTACGCTGGTTGAGCCATCAAAGAGCAGTGGAGGCAGTTAAGTCTGCCCTCCCTGCAGTCGTTATGAGCCTGAGTCGTGAAGGTAGTGAGAGGAATAATGCAACCGCCGTTGGGCTCCATCGTTATGTAGCGAGGTACGAATTTGTGGCGATTGTTCATATGTTGCACATAGCGTTACCCCACCTTAACAGGCTGTCCATAGTTTTTTAGTCAGCCAATGTTAATTTCGGTGTTATTCAGCCCATGGTAGAGGGGACAAAATCAACCCTCAGGGATATAGCGACCTCTCCCCAAATCGTTCTAGACGGAATACGCAAAGACATCCTGGAAAGGCTACATACGATTCCCGAGTTTGAATTTCTTTTGGACGAAACTGTCATCCAAGACAGGGCAGTTTCATTCACAAACAACATCTTCAAGCCTTACATGGAGGCAATCCAGGTTAACCTGACAGAGCGGTTTCCAGCGATTGAACTGTTTGAGGCATTTACCATTTTCGATCCCTCAACACACCCTCACGATAACAATAGTCAGGAACTGATGAAACTGGCGACACAGTTCACCATGCTGGACAAAGAGGAACTAATCAGGGAGTGGGCTGTAGCAAAGTCCATTATAGAAGGTGAAAGCAAGGATTTTACTTGTAAAGGGACCATGGAACTCTTTGCTTCTGACAAATACAGAACCGTCTTCCCAAATATTGCAACCCTTGCTGCAATTGGGCTTGTTATCCCTGTCAGCACTGCAGATTGTGAGCGTGCTTTCTCTACACTCAAGCGCATCAAAACACGTCTGCGAAATCGTTTAGCGCAGAAAACCTTAAACAATTTGGCCATGATATCAATTGAGGGGCCTCCTATTGATGGGTACGATTTCGAGAGAGCGATGCGACTTTGGGGAGCACAAAGCCAGAGAAGAATCTTTAATAGTTAAAGTACGCCAAAACTGCGTAACTATGTATATACTGTCACATGAATACCAGATCGAAATATTCCAAATGGATACAGGACATATTGCCATGCCTCTAAAAATATGGGGAAATTGACAGGTAGGCTCCTAGAGGCAAATTCAATTAAAAAAATAATCGCTCACTTATAGTCAAATCAGCAGCATTAATTTGTGAATATACATTCATTACTTTGTGGACATGATTTTGTGCTGTGTATATAGTTTTTATTTGGAGGAGTTCATGAAAGGAATTTAGTCATTTTGACTGGAATATTTGTACGTGATCTGTTGAAAGTACCATTAACCTGGTCTCCAGAAGCCAATCTTTGCTTTCAAGCATAAAGGTAAGTGAAGAACTAACGATATTTCAAACCAAAATGCACACCTATCACTGACTTAACGACGTGCAGACCAGTGGCTTACAAGGGGTGGGGTGGGGTGGGGTGGGTGGAGTGGGGTGGGGTGGGGGGGGACTTACTAGCCTAGGAGAAGGAAAGTCTGTAATGAGTGTGTGATCAACAACTGAAATTAAAGACTTTAACTGTCCGAAGAAAACACAGCTAAATATTTTAATTTTTCAAAGCAGTAATGAACTGATGAATTTGTGTAACCAACAAATCGACTGTTTGAAATTATGACCCTAACAGAGCAGCACTACGCACAGTGCTTTAAAAGCATTTTCAACATTCCGAAGGGAAGGGACCCGTCGGGCATGTTAATGACAGTATAGTAGCTCGACAGCAGCTTGTAGCCCTAAGCCGTCAAAAAAAAAAAAAAAATGAGCATGGCACCTACAGGCTACAGTGCAAAGACTGTAGAGTGCTAGCTCTTTCCATTACTTACTGGAAGAAAGTTAACTACGTGTACACTTCACTGTTTCCTTTTTTCTGGATAAGCTTGCCATATTTGTTTGAAATATGTGATGATGAAAACTACCGGCGCTCAGGCTGTCATAATTATTGCACTGACCGTACAAATCATCACACACTGTACGCTGTTAGCTGTCACGTGCCACAATATTCTAGAAGTGCAGAATCTCTTGATCTTAGACTGTTTTCTACTCTTATTCCCAATGGCTCAGTGCATGCATGATGTGCAACGAAACTACACAGTTAAGTCAACGCATTTTTTGCCAGGTGTTCATCGATTCAGCAAGAACAAGCCCCGCCCAAAATATGCGGAACGGAAAATCTTTTCCGTGTAAGTTATTCGTGAACGTACTGTGTGGTGCGCATGCAAGTTTTTCAGACCAAAACACTGCAGGTCAAGTGGTTGCAACGTATTTCTAGCAATTTTAGCGTCACAAAATTTCTGATATTGTTTAGTACATGGTACTTGGGATGTACTATCAAACCTGGGAATCGAAAGAAGTTGAAAAGAAATTGTGATTTGAAGTACGTTTTTGTACATTTTTTGAACTTTGCGTGAGTGTCGATTTGATCGAAAATCGGTCGACTGACACAGTAAGTTATAGAAAAGAGGAAGATTTATGCCAAAATACGACACAACTTTTAGAGCTTTCCCGCCAGAATATGGCATCGTTAGACTAGGAAAGCCCCGCCTATCGTTGCAGTAGTAGTACAATAACAGTGAGTTACGAACGATCCTGCGTAATTAAGACTTAGTTAATGTTGGTATGTAAAAATAGTGTTCGCAAAATGGCGTGAATTTGAAGTGGTTTGACTGCTTCTAAAAACGTAAAATCGCAGAGCTTCTAGGAGCTGGCTAGAACCCTGTACAAACTGTTGGTACTTATTTAAAAAAATGAAACCAGGTACAAATTAAAATTTCGAGAAAACAACACCTGTAGACTGAATGTATGGACAGAGGATAGAACAAATGATTTATAAAAGTCTTACCTATTAACTGATTTTGCGCAATACCAAGGATGGGGGGATTTTCATGCACAGGTCTTTGCACAGAAGCATTTCCATAGAAAGATCGTTGTGTAACATCACTAAAAGTTTCTCTCAGAAAAGTCATTGGTGTAATACTGTTCACAGAGGCAACCTCCTGGAAAACTCTCTGTCTTACACCTCCCATCAGCATTTGCTGTAGGTTAAACCTTTCATCAATGTCAACAGCAGGAGTCTGTCCCTGGTCAAACCACTGTACAACACCAGTTACAGGAACCTCTTCTGGAATAGTTCTTTGTTCAACACCACTTGCAACAGCAACTTCTTGGACATTCCTTTCCACAACACTTCCGAAAGGAACTTCTTCCAAAATATCCGTGTGTTCACTGCTACTTACAGTCCCTGTCTGGAGGACCCGTTGTGTGATGTCACTCGCAGCTGGTTGTTCTGGGACAACCTGGGAACACATTTACAAGATAAATGGTGAAAAGACAAATTCAGCAGCTTCATGTATGTTATGCTCCAATACAAATGACTGTAATCTGTCTTGTAAAATGATTCTTACATTTTATCATACATCATCATACACAAACATTGTTCTGTATTTGAGTCAATGACCATTTAACTCCAAATCCTACTTCAGTGAAGCAATAGTTTGACTGACAAACAAACATAATATGCTAAAGTAAAACAGCTACGATATAGTAAACCATAAGTAGGCACAATGGTTGATACTACATAACATGGACAAGTATGCCCAATGAATAAGTATCAAAACTATTGTAGACCTTAAAGCACTGATCTAAACCCTGAGAATACCTGAATCACCCTTGAATTTTAGCTTTTGTTACGATGGGGTTTGAAGCATGTACAAGTTTATCTGTGTTACAGTATCACCTGAGCATTGGGCTTATATATTCGGAAAGTAACTTAAAACAACCCCACACTATAATACTTTCAGTACAGATACATGTAAAACTGGTTCTTATGCACATAATACACTATAAACTGATCTCCTTTTAATAAACAAATACACTACAGATCCCTCCTCCGCCATCCCTGCTGGCTTCAAAAGGGAAAAGCTGTGTTTTTGCTTTGCAGTGTAGAAAATTTTTATACCTTAAAATCCATTATTTACATTAGACAAAATGATAAGAAATTCAGAACATTAGTCGTTGGGTAGCTTTATTAGTACGAAATAAAGTTTATAGGAAGAAATTGACAGCTTCGAAGCCAATGAATAATTGTGTACCAAAAATTTCAAATCTTCAGGTAACGAAATATCCATAATTTTTCAAATTTAGTATTTTTGGGAAAACAACCTTTGTAGGAGCTCATTGGTGCAACATCACTGTGAAGGTTTGATAATGATTGATGCCAATCTCTGTCTATGTCAGTTGGGATTAATTTAAACATCATAATTCTTCTTAATGACCACACTTTTGCAAATGATGTATGAGACGCCATTCACACTTTATACATGAGAAGTGGTTCAGTCCTAAACATTAAAGGAATTTCATTTTCATATGTGAAAAAGGAACTAAATCTACACAAGTTGGTGAAACTTTTCATTCAAATCGGACATATATTTCTTGAGACATCAGCAAATGAAGTTACTACATTTGTGACTCAAAGTGAGTTTGAGGCAAGCAGGGGTTATATCACTTCCTCACATTGGTAAGGAATGCTCTGTTTTCTTTGTTATTTCAGTCTGTTGTGTTGACCTTGAAGTTAATAGGGAAAGGACCTCCCAATGGGGGATGTGAAGTTTGTAACGTTCCCATGCCTCTCATGGAACCACATTCCGATAACACGGGACTGTTGAGGAGAAAATTGGTTGTAAATTTTAAAGAAAAAAAAAGGACTGCTGATTATTGTGAGGCTATGACTTCATATGTGCTTGCTTCAAGTTCACTTTGTGTTGAAAATGTGACAACTTTAACTGCTGATATCTTCAGAACCACACATCAGATTTCAATAGAATTTTCACCAGATTTCTTAGATGCTTAAAACAAGTACCCCTCTAAAATACCAAAACTTGATTTGAGCTTAGACCCTTCTTTCAACTAAACACATCCCAACACAAGCTTGAAATTGAAATACACCCATATTTTACATCTGTCCACTGAAACATTAAGTGTGAGTAAGAGTATGCTTGGTAATATCCAGTTACAGTATGTCTCCAGAAGTTCCAAACTTTTATCTGGAAGTAAGAGGATATGAATACCTTAGTTTGTAACAACTCCCATACTGGCCTAAAGGGCTCTGGTCAGAATGAAATCACCCTGGCCATTTTTATGAGGGCTATTTTAGAGATGACGAGGGCATTTTTTGAGATTGCGAGAATAAGAGTGTATCTAAATTGCAACACCTAATAAGTTGGAAAATTACATTTTTCTTCTATCAATTTAGTTGCATAGACAACACTATTCTACACACAAGTGCTATTTGGTGTGAACTATGCAGTGCTCTGAATCGCCCTGATTGTACACACATGTGCAACACTCACAAACAGCAGCTTAAAGTTACAAGCACCCTATTAGGTCCATAAGGTAGTATGTAGGTCCATGCAAAGCCGTAGTGCAGTGTCCTATTTCAAAGTAGCCAGTGTATTTTGAGTGCTGGTATGATGTAAAAAATGTGATGGGCTGAACATACATGAAAAGCATCAAAAAGAGTCTGAGGTCTTTTCATGAGGGTCATTCCATGTCAAATCACTGGATACTGTTGCTCGACTGACTCAAAAAACATCCCACATATTTAAGTGAGTAGTGTCATAAAAATAGCAAATTCTGAAAATTTTAGCAAAATTTGTCAAATTTTGAAGGATTAAAAATTCTTTGAAATTCTGCAAATCGGCAGCAAAATGACATTTTGTCATTTCATCAAGTTTGAGGCCTTATTTCTCAGCAAATACATACCCTACCAGCCTGTAGTGATATTAATCTAATAAGCCTATCCCACAGAATAGGCTCCTGTAATATGAAGCTTTTCGAATGTTGTTTCATGGAGGTCAAAATTTGCGTTTTTGACTATTCCCGCCACACATTTTGACAAGTTTGGGTATCAGTATCCCTGTAAATATTATACCTACATCCCTATCATTTGTGGAGGTATTGATCAGTGGTACAGAGAGAATACCGAATGCTGTTTATACTTATTTCCTGTGGTAAATTTTTAAGGAATGCTGCCTTAAAAATGCCATTTTGCACAGAACTGTGCAACATGAAGCATTTTCGGAGGCACAATTATCACTGATGAAGTCATGAAAACTGGGGTTTTCCTGTGTACGTACTTGAGCTACAAAGTACTTACAAAATACAAAACTTCAGAGTTCTAGGTATTTCTTTTCTTTATTTATCAGCTTTTAAAATTGCTCCATTGCACAAAATGGTGCATCTTCGGGGTCAAAAAGGTCAGTATTGGTCAAGTTCAAAAAATATGATAATTTTTCTTTAGAAAGATATATCTATCCCCAACATGATATTTAAATATCCTGATGGTTACATTCCTAGTTTTCCTTTTCAAGTTTTTCAAAGTATGTAAGTTTCACCGTTTTGAAGTGCAAGTATAGTACACTATGTATGAATGCTACACATGTATACATACACTACAATCCTGCATATACACCTCTATAGTTTTTATTTTTTTTGTGAACAACTGGTATTATATTGGCTTTATTTTGGTGGCCTAGAGCAGTGGTTTTCAAAGTGGTCCCCACCGCCCACCGGGGTGTTGGGAAGTCTCAGGTGGACTCTACAGAGTACACAGAGAATACGGGGCTTTGGCACTGATTTGGGGGTCCCTGGCGATTACAACACATCACTGCAGCCATTTAAGGCACAATAAGGCATCTAGTCTTTTCCACTCCGCTTCTCACTAAAAGGGAACAAGACATTCGTTATCTCTCAGGGTTACACCAAGCTCACCCTGACTGACCTACATCTGGGCTCTCTGTACCAGTTTCACAGTATGCCTACCTTCCAGTGGTTTTTGTTGTTCTTGTAAATAGAACCAGAAAGCCAAAAGGCTTAGTGATTCCTTGCCATATGGATATATTGTAACAAACATGAATCACCCACATGACAAGTATGTGATCCCTCATAGTTATCCTACTTGAGATATCTTGTTAATAAGGTCAAAAGCTTTTAAAATCTTGTGACCCCATATGACCTACATGCTAAATATAAACAATCCACTGGCTAAGAATGAGATCCCTCATAGTTACCCTCCTTAAAATATGATGTTTACTAGGTTTTGACCTTTTGTGACCTGAAATGGCCTTTGCCCTGCATGAAAAATGATATGGATCATCTACTCAATATGGTCAATATACAAGGTAAGATGTGATCCCTCACAGTTACCCTACTTGAGATATAGTGTTTACAAGGTTTTTGACTTTTGACCTCTGGTGACCCTAAATGGCCTTTGACCTCCACCAAAAATACTAGGGATCATCTACTTAATATGGGCAATCCACATGATAAGTATGATATCCCTCACAGTTCTCCTTCTTGAGATATAGTGTTACAAGCTTTTGACCTTTTTATCTCTGGTGACTCCAATTGACCTTTGACCTTCACCAAAATGATAGGGATCAACTTCTCATTATGGGCAATTCACATGATATATGAGATCTTTCACAGTTACCCTTCTTGAGATATAGTGTTAACAAGGTTTTGACCTTTGACCTCTAGTGACCCCAAATGACCTTTGACCTCCACCAAAAAGAAAAGGGACCATCTACTCATCATAGGCAATCCACATGATATGTATGCAATCCTCTCAGTTATCCTCCTGGAGATATTGTTTACAAGGGTTTAAACTTTTGGCCTCTGGTGACCCCAAATGACCTTTGACCTCCACCAAAAACAATAGGAATCATCTACACAACATGGGCAATCCACATGCTAGGTATGAGATCCTCACAGTTACCCCTCTTGAGATATAGTGCTGACAAGGTTTTACCCTTTTGAACTCTGGTGACCCCAAATGACCTTTGATCTCCATCAAAAACTATAAGGATCATGTACTCATTATGGGCAACCTACTTGCCAAGTATGAGATCCCTCGGAGTAACCCTTTTTGAGGTATTGTGCTTACAAGGTGTTGACCTTTTGACCTATGGTGACCCCAAATGACCTTTCACCTCCACCAAAAACTATTTTATCTACTCATTATGAGCAATACTCGTGCTAAGTAAGAGATCCCTCACACTTACCCTTCTTGAGATATAGTGTTTACAAGGTGTTGACCTTTTGACCTCTGGTGACCCCAAATGACCTTTGACCTCCACCAACAACGACAGGAATCATCTACTTAATATGGACAATTAACATGGTAAGTATGAGATCCCTCACATTTATCATTCTGGAGATATCGTGTTTACAAGCAAATTCCAGCATATTTACTATTTGACCCATGTGACCTCAAATGACCTTTCACCTCCACCAAAAAGAATAGGGATCATCTACTTATTATGGGCAACCTACCTGCCAAGTATGAGGTCCCTCGGAGTTACCCTTCTTGAGATATCCTGTTTACAAAGTTTGACCTCTTGTGACCCCAAATGACCTTTGACCGCCACCAAAAAATAGGGATCATCTACTTAATATGGGCAATCTACATGCTGAGTATGAGATCCCTCGGAGTTACTCTTCTTGAGATATCGTGTTTACAAGCAAAGCGTCACATACACACACACACAAATACGCACACTCAATGCCTTACGGGGTACTGGAAAAGGACCCCGCAAGGAATGCAAGGGAATTTCCCCGCAGTAAGCTGCCCACAAAATAACTGAGTAGACGGACTTTCTTGAGGGTGGACTGCGCTCCAAGGCAGACACGTGCAGCCGCGCATGACTTTTCTTCGCAGTGACCGAATTTTCGGGCAGCTACGCCAGTTTCGAGCCGCGCGTGAGCTAGGAAAGACGTGCGAGAGCGGAGCTCTCGCCAGCTGCCCCGGTACCCACCAAGGCCACGTTGGTGGGTGCTAACATGCCCATATCATGACCGTACACAGCACGAGCGCACACATACACACACACACGACATCACCATCGCATAGATTCCTTCAGCCTTCGGCAAGGAATCAAAACGTTAACTGAGAAAAAATATTGTTGAGCGCCCAACTAAGAATGGTAGGATGCGGGGAGGGGGTAGGGAGAGGGGGCACTGGGACAGTTCAAGATGGTGGAAGGGGGCAGTAGTCAAAAAAAGTTTGAGAACCACTAGCTGGCCTAGAGCTTTTGGAAAAAGAAAATCTGCCTTTTAATTTTATAATACAAAGAACCACCTAAAAGTACTTTCTTTATTGTCATTTTGTAATATTGTATGATCCTATATCCACAGTTGCACCTGTACTGTATTATATACAATGCTACTGTTCACAGGTATGTACACAGCCTATTCATATAAAAGTGGCCCACTTTACAGGCCGGTGGGATATGTATCTGCTGAGAAATAAGACATCAAACTTGACGAAAATGACAAAACACGAGGCAAAATTTGCCTTTGCTGAAATCTGTCATAGCTACTGCCGTTTTTAGGGGAAAACTACTGTTCCCAATTTAAGTACCCGACTACTGCTTCATTACTTCAATTAGCTGCTCCATTGAGCAGCAGGATTGTTAAAAGCTTTGATGACTATTCTGGTACAACAGTAGCCCAGCACTGTGGGGTTTACATTACAACGAACAACAAATCCTGCCCTGTAATCAGTACTGGCAAAAAGGGATCAAATTACTAATGGTCACTGAAGGTTAGATCACCTTTCAGTATAATCTGAGATAAATTTCCATCAAATGTCAACCTTATATTGACAAATGCTTGGATGAGCACCTTGTTGGTAGTGATAACAAATCTTGACAAGTTTTGGCATAGGACAAGTTTTTGAAATGAAAGTCATTTTGCTGCTGATTTGGGGAATTTCAAAAAAATTTAAACCCGTCAAAATTTGTTGAATTTTGCTAAAATTTTCAGAATATGCTATTTCCATTCGGTCGAGCAACAACTTTCTCCAAACTTGGGTGCTTTGACGTGGAATTACCCAAGACTAAGTATATCATGTTTTGAAACAGAAAGTAGATACCTTTGTCTTCTTTTCAGGTAAAACAAACTCACTAACAGAGTCACTTTCAATTCGTTTCAGTTTCCCTTGAGTATGAACATATTTGCTGGATTCTGTACTTGTTCCAGATAAAGAGCTAGTTGTAGGTCCTTGCATCTCTTCTTCAGTTTTTGCTGAATTTAAGCAAACCAGAGGTCAAATGTCAAAACTGGTCAAAACTGGTGTTTGAAACCTTTTGAAATTCTCCAGGTGTTGCATAGTGTCACCAGCCTACTTAGCTACTTTTAAAGGCCTTTTTTTAAGTGGTACTGTGACAGGATGTCACCATTTTTTCAGAAGTTGACTGTTTGCATCAAAATTCTCACAGCCTTCCATTTTCCAGAAAACCAGTCAACATTCCAGTTAACGAGTTAACATTGGTTATGGGTCTATACAAGCTCCATTTCCAATGCAAATATACTTGTTTTAGCCACTGTTCCTGAGGTTCGAAGCCACTGGGCTAGGGTTCTATGTAGCTGATATTGAGGGATATACTATAACGTATAAGCCTACAACATGGAAATGCATGGTTAATATATTTCTCAATAGGTTAGCTACCGTGCAACATGGATGACCCTGAATGCCAGTTTCAAACACAATACTAAAAGCAGCCCTGTACAAAAGCAGTTCCCTTAAAAATTCCAGCACCTGGCTCATGTAATTGAGTATAAAGCAAGATCAATTGTGAGGTCATTATTCAGTGAGGTGAAACAGCAACCATAGGAGATATTAGAGGCCAACATTTGTCCTGTTATACAGTGAAGGATACTCATACCATCTGGATAGTTGAAACAGTGGAAAACGGATTTCCCTTTAAAAACAGAGATATTGGCCTTGTGGTAGTTGTGTCTTCTGACATTTGAAGCACTATGGGTTGCCAAAAAGTAGTCTATGTGGACCTGCTCTCCATGTACTCAGGACTTCACACAAAAAGTGTAACAAGCAGTGTACCTAGCAGCACACAAAGTTACAAAGCTTTGAAAATGTCATCGGAGTGACTGAATCCACAGATTTTTCTGCCATGGACCAAGAAGCACATCATTCAACTTATCTGATACATATACATATATCTGCAGTGGTGTCACAGGGCTCGAAATAACCGGCAGCACCGACAGCCATGGCTGTTGGGCCCTTACTGATGGCTGTGGTGCCCCTCAGTCAATGTCCTATGAAATAACATATAGACCGACAGCGAATTTGCTCATTTAGGCTGTGCCCTTTATCAAGCTTATTTATCAAGCTTATTTCGAGCCCTGGTGTACATCATCTTTAACTGACATTTACATAATCGTGTACTGATACAATCTTACTAATATCTTATTTTTTTGAGTTGATTGAATAGCAATTAACTTCAACTTCAAACCTTACCACACTGTAGCCATAAAATCTATTAGGCAAGCCCACATATATGGAAATATCAACACCTACTTATGTTTTAACCAACTTTGATTCAAAGACATGAGTCATAATATTCCAGTTTTTTTATCTAGAAACAATCCACTGACTATATGAAGATGGTGCTGCACATCGCTGCAAACACAGATACATACAAAATTACAAAGACTGCAACGTTTATGTTGGAGCATAATTGTACTTTTCAACTAACAGTTAACTGGCCATTCAGTCCACAAAGGATCTTACCAATGAGGTTAGTTTACCTTCATAGAACAAAATCATACGAGGTTATGATAAATGTCATATGTACAGGTAGCATGTCATCATTTGCTGTCTGCTTTCCTTGAATTAATGCAAGTAATCCAGTGATGGGAGTATTAAACAATTCAATTTTCTTCATATTGCAGCCCCTCTCACATAAAATATTCCTAAACATTTGAGTTTGGACAGGTAAAATACAGACCCAGTTTAGATTTCACCATTTGTAATTTTCTCTTACCTTGGTCTGCACTGACTTCTTTGATTTTTGTAGAACTAGTTCCAGGCCTCTTGAAGTCCATCTGTGTGACAAATACAGAGTACAGATGAGTCCTGATAAACAACAATTAAATGTGCACAGTATGAAGTCATGAATAACACAAAGTATTGAACATAGTTGACTACTCTCCTGAAAATTGCAACTCACCATCCATTTGCCCTTCTTTGGATCCAAAGACTGTACAAAGTTTCCAATGTGCCATTCCACTAGAAAGAAAAAGAACAAACATTCGTCGAAAGGTGTATCTTCTTGGCTTTATAAACACTGAAAAAACCAGAATGCCAAAAATGCATACAGGTTTTAATGAATTCATTTCGGTAGACCTTAGCTTTATTTAAAACTACAGAAGCTCTAACGTTACTGTTCTGGATCAATGAAATTCCATTCACACACCATGTATAAGAAATTTCCATGATTCTTACCTTTATATGATACCCAACAAGGTTTTCAGAATTTGACAAATAGTGAGCTGAAATGACTTCTCACCAAACACAAAAAAACATCAACAACAGTATCTTTGCATTTAATGGGTAAATGAAGCCATTTGTAGGTTTTCTGCTTTGAAGCATGTAATATCTGGTGACCTCACATGGCCTTTGACCGCCACAAAAGCAGTAGGGTTCTTCCTCTTCATATAATGCATCTACATTCTAGATATGAAAAGCATCCATGCTTTCTACCTGAAAATATCATCTTTACAAGGTTTTCAAAATAAGACCTCTGGTGACCTCCACCAAGAACTACAGCATTCGTCCTCTTCATACAATACATCTACAGACTAAGTATGATGAGTATCTGTGCTCCTTACCTGGAGATATTGTGTTGACAAGGTTTTCAAAGTTTGACCTACAATGACCCTAAGATGACCTTTGACCTTTACCAAGAATAATGAAGTTCTTCCTCTTGACATAATGCATGTACGTGCTAAGTATGAAGAATATCCATGCTTCTCATCTTGAGATATTGTGTTGGCAAGGTTTCAGAATTTGACCTCTGGTGACCCCAGATGACCTTTGACCTTCACCAAAAACTCTTAAGTTCTTACTCTTGACATAAAGCATATTCATGCTAAATGTAAGGAGTATCCATGCTTCCTATCTTGAGATACTCTGAAATAACAATGAAGTATTGGGAATGGAGATATAATTTTCCTTCATGAGTGAATCAAAGTCTTGAGATCTGATAATGAATACCAGAGCTTTCACACTACCGATTATCTCCTTTTCAGTGGGAAGCAACCTCATGACGCAAAGATGAAGTCAATATGCTGGAAAGATGAGATGTGATTAGATGTGACCTTTCATTCTTTTGGTTGGTGAACAAGCATAATAAACCTTGCTCTTATTGTCTGAGTAAAATGGTTCTCTCACCTTTCAGGTCCTTGGATACAATATTTCCCAGTGTTATTTCATCTAAAGTGTCAGGAGGTGGGCTGGGGAAAATGCAACTGGAAAAGAAAGAATGAAGGGGGTAATAGAAGACGGAATGATTTATCTGTTTTGTTTAAGAGTGTTCACAAAGACCTGCACGTGCTTCAATTAGGGAATAAAGTCAATGGTGCGTATGTCTCTATATCAGATTTGAACAGGCTATGATGTCACGCGTATGGGCTGAGAGACCCTCGACTGCGCCTCGGGTCTCTGCCTATATGCATGACGTCATGGCCTGTTCGAATCTGATATAGAGACATGGGCACCATGACTTTATTCCCATTCATAAATACTTTAGTTTGGAGTAGCCAAAAAGCGAAAAAGCTTTCTTTTTGAACAATTTTCATTGATCATGAATTATGCTCCCAAGCTGCATATAGTTTTGCAGGCTAGGTTTACACGGCGACTATCAGACACATACATAACATTACATAGTTTGAATGGAGTATAGTACGGGCTGTCTGCTACACGTACCATGCACTAGCTAAAGGCAGTGCATGCTGCCCTGCATGCTGCTAGCTTTACTGTATTTGTACGCTAGCTTTGTAAAGTTTAAAACGTTGTACTGAGACGGTCACATCTGTCTCTTTTCGAGTGAGCATTTTGAGGGAACTTTGAGCGAGGTCATATTTAAAATGAAGTTTACTGTTCCATTCACTTTGACAAATTGGAAACATAATCGTTGACAGTCCTATTGAAATTGTGTTTGGAGAACAAGCTTTACTTGGAGACCTGTGGTTTTGGTGCTCTTGCTCACAGTGGCATTCGACACGCTATAAATGATAAACGTTAGGCTTGCTACGTTGTTGAAAAGAAGTAGGCTAACGTTAGGTCTAGCCTACTTAACGTTACGTTGCTTTCTAACGGTGAGTCAGTACAACTTAGAGGCAGAGCTACCTTACCCAAGAGTGCTAATTGCAAGCAATTAAATTACTCATCTCTCACTTTTGCGATACGAAGGAGTCTCTACAATGATGATCTAAAACTTGATTTGCTTCTGTGGACTGACAATATTGACAGTTTCTGACAGATCAAAACTAGAAGGGCTTAGAACAGTTAGGCCTAGCACAGGTCTAACGTTAGTTACTTGGAACTCAACTAACGGTAGACCTATCCTATAACGTTAGGGCCTAGCATTAGTGGTTTCATTATATAGTGATCAAATGAGTGATCTTAGCTTGGAAATGTCTGAAATTATCGTACTCCTGTTCTTTCTGAGTTGACTGAACCAGAAAGATGAAATTCGTCTTCACTGACGTTGAGTTTTGCTCTCAGAAAGAATACATGATTGGAATCTTGATGAAGTTTTATGCAGTGTTTCTGTAGACCTTCTGGCACTAGGCCTAGGCCTATTGGATAGTAGCCGCTCTCTGCATGGGCCATTTATGCCCTGTATTCTAGATTGAAAATTACACTTGGATAAATTATGGTGCTAAGTTTCTTTAAAGTTTAGTGCACAGGATAACGTCATCTTTCTGGAATATGAAAGATGATCGACCTTTAAGGTTAGTGGCTTTCTTCTTTGCCTCGCCTGCAAAAGTGAAATCCAATACAAAACCAAACTGATCATTCATGAAGACATTTTTTGCAGATCGCCTTCACAATGACTCGTTTAGACCTCGAGAAATCACGATTATTATTAGGTCTAGGCTAGGCTATACGCTTTGTGGCCCCTTCTATTATGGCATTATTATCAAGATCATTTCGATCAAAACAGATCAAAACTTGGCAGGATGTCGTTCATTTTTCATCAACATTGATTGCCTGTTTCAGAGAAAGGTCTTTAAGTATTGCAAAGCGTGGTGTAATTTCTTCTTATCAATTATCGCATGTACCAAAACAAGCAGACGATAGTTTGACACACTTAAATTAGACTACTCAAACTGATACTCTCCTGAATTTCCTCTGAAAAGGCCAGGAATTTCATATGTAGAAGCTGATTATTTGTTTCAATGTGAAGCAAACATTGCTGTCAATCAAAACATTTTTAATTTCAATGTGAACAGCTATAGGAACAAAAAAGTACACCTACGTTAGGCCCGTACCTGGTTTATTTTGAATGTTAGATCTATAAATAGACCAACTGTTTACTATCACAGCTGTGTTTACAATGTTGATCGGAAAGTTGCTCTCCATACACCTTATGTCTCTATACTGAATTAGAACATGGCTAACTGACCAATCAGAGGCCAGCACTCTCAAAAAGTATTTATGAATGTTCTTTGTGGGTCTTTTACGAATGAAGAAACGCTTTTGGTATACTGCCCATTTTAGGCAGTTATGACACTGGACTGAAATTTGGTAAGAGAGAAGCCAGTAATGATCATATATCCATCCACATGGCAAAGAAAAATGGTCTTGGGTTGTTCTCTAATAATGCAACTTTCTGGTATCTCAAAATAAAATGAGTACACACTTGTTTAAAAAGTAGGGCAAACAAAGGAAATGGATGAGGGCCTAGCTTAGTTTCCTTCAATCAGCATTTGGCTTGAAAGATCACACTACGAGGAAGTTTCTTTATACCACATTCCATTTGCTACTGAAAATTGCTGAGTTTCTTCACAAATTGCTAAAACATGTTTCGACAGTCCCTGGGGAATTCAACGACTTGCATTTAAGAATTTAAGACTCCTCAAGACTGCTATGCAAAATGTAAAGCTAGTTACTTCCTTCTCTAGAGGGCATACCTATCAACACAGCAGGTTGAATCTGGCCTTTAAACCCTAGGTTGCATCCCCTATAATCATGTGAAGACAATATTTAGTCAAACAAATACATATGCATTGATATCGCTCACCACACTTCCTTCAACAGTGTGCCAGCAGAAAGAAGTTTCAAGATATTTTTGTAGTCCTCTTCTTGCAAAACCTGGTCCCAGCGACTCACTTTAATCACTTTTACGGTATGCATTATCCCTAACTGTACACCAGAATTTAAGGTCAAACTTGTTTTATCCACAGCAAAGATTACATCTTTCAGTTCCAGCTTCTCAATAATCACCTGAAATGAACAAATTAGCAGAGAGAATTTAATTACATTTTACAAAGTACTATTGCATCACAAAGACAGATCCATAAGTAATGGGGAGATTGGGAGAATCACATGACAAGTAATAAATAGGGTATGATCAGTTTATCAATTGTTAAATTAATTGCACCCTGTTGAATACTTAGAAATACTTATATTTTTTGCTCACCCCATCATTAGATGCATA
>JAIZAY010000343.1:0-57286 GCA_029531755.1 Holothuria leucospilota
CATTAATTCCGATCTGGAACTTCTTCTTTCTCCCAAACTATTCCCTTTCGTAATATTTTTTTTGACGAGCAGAAGGCTCTTTTTCCCCTCAAGAAGAACAAGAATTTAATTATTAATCCTGCTGATTAGGGCGGTGCTACTGTTGTTTGGGGTCGAGACCTTTATGTTTCTGAAGCTGAGAAACAACTCTCAGACCAAACAGCATACACCAAACTTCCAATGGACCCTACTTCTGAAATTCAAACCTTGGTCAAGAAAACCTTAACTACCCTTATCAGGCAACATCTTCCTGAATCGGCTACAGCCCTTCTCCACCCTTGCCCACAAATTTCCAGTTTTTATCTACTGCCCAAAATTCACAAAGCTAATAACAGTGGTCGTCCCATTGTGTCTTCCCACAGCTGCCCCACCGTGTTCATTCTACGTTACGTAGACTCCGTACTTTCTCCGTTAATTTCAACCCTACCTTCGTTTATGCAGGATACTCCTCACTTCCTTAGGTTAATCCCCCCCCCACCCCCCATCACCCTGCTTTAGCAGCCATACGCCATTACCTTGATCAACGCCAAGACCCTAACATCCCTACCACCACTTTTCTTCCTTTACAGAACTGGTCCTTACACAAAATTGCTTTCAGTTCAATGGCCGTTTTTTCCACCAAATTAAAGGAGTGGTCATGGGTACAAAATTGGGACCTTCTGTGGCCTGCCTCACCATGGGCCACTTTGAGGAACAGATGTTCTCTCGTTTCACTGGAATCAAACCCATACTTTATAAACGTTATGTTGCCGACATTGTTGGGGTTGCAGTGGTACCTCGAAACGATTTGGAAATGAACATTAGCTTTGCTAACACTTTTTTCGTTTTTAAAATTCACTCACTCTATTTCCAACTCCTCAGTATTGTTTTTGGACACGGAATTATCCATTTCCGACTGTAAAATCAGATCTAATCTCCACTTTAAACCCTCTGACTCTCACAACTACCTCATGTACCCTTCCAACCATTCCAGATCTTGTACCAATTCGATTCCGTACTCACAACTTTTACGGGCCAGATGGATTTGTTCCGACGACCAGGATTTGCTAAAATTTCCAAGCAGATACTTTTTTTTCTCTGAACAACGCCAGTATCCACGAAGACTGCTCTCTAATGCCCTGAACCGCATACCAGGAATCTATAGAGTCTCTGCCCTTACCCCCAAAGCTGACCAAACACCCACCAGACGTATTCCATTATTGGTCCTATCATTTCACCCATCTATAACTTCCATTGTACGCGTCATTTACAGAAATGTAGAGACCCTCCGCTATGACCCATCCACACGTGACTATTTCCCTGAAGCCCCCCCCCCCCCCCATCACAGCATTCAGAATTGAAAAGAACACATCTAAGCACTTGGTCCGTGCCTCTCAACCTCAAACAGTAGTGCCTAACACCCCAGGAACTTTTACTTGCAGCTGTGGGAGATGCAACACTTGCCCGATGGTCAGTCATGACAAAATCATCTCCATTGTAGGTCCCAACAACAACCGGTTTTTCACCAGCACTTTACCCGTACTTCTGCCAATGTTGTTTACGTCCTCGTATGTAAACGCTGTAACATACTGTAGGTGGGAGACACAAAACATAGTCTTGCTGACCAAGTCACTGAGCACCTGAGGTCAATCAAACAGAACCTCCCAGGGTTCTCTGTATCCACACACTTCAATCCCCCATCAGCATGCTCAATCCGTGACTTGATGGTTTCGGCGGCCACCTCGTGTCGAGGTTCCGATCATGATCTCCTGGCTGCCGAAAACCGTCTCATCATGTAACTTGGAACCCTGTCCCCACATGGTCTGAACGTTAAACTTGAACTTCTATAAATCAGCCCTTCCTGCCTTTTTGTTACCTGTGTTAACCACTTCACACAGTCTGCTTACCTAGCCGGTTTGTCCTTGCTCAATTTTATATTGTTTTCTAATTTGTGTGTTTGGCCGTGTCGAAAATCAGTTGCAGTTTTGCCACCTGATGAAGGCTTTACACCCGAAACGTAGTGGACTTTTTCACAAACCTTTAGCACCATTTACTACTTTTAGACCTATATATATATATATATATATATATATATATATATATATACATATATATATATATATATATATATATATATATATATATATATAAAACAGAAAAGTTCCACGTATACTCCGAGGTAACAATAAAATAAAGAAAGGAATGCAATAATGAGCATAACTGATTGATTTTAGGAGTACAAAAGATACCAAATGTATTTCGAAATTTTCGGTCCCCCTGGGACCTTCGTCAGCGAGATCTTAAAGACAGACAGTCATCACCCCAAACTATATTTTTAGTATATGTATATCAAAATTCTCAGTTGGTGACTGCTCTTTGATTGACATCAAAGTTTGAAAATTTGAAAGATGCAGATCGAGTAGCTCACATTTCACACAAGGCAGAGAGAGTACTTTAATTACATTTTATAGCCTTGTATGCTCACCAGGACATGGCCTTAAGCAATAAAACAGGTTTATTCTTGCACAAGGAAGAGCTTCATACAGTTATGGGAGGAGCTAGAAGATGCATAGTTGGGAGAATTGGAACTGTCTGGGATCATGAAAATTCCCCTTTAAGGCAAAATGAGTATAATAATTGCACAAAAAGCTGTATACTGATTAAAGACAAACAAAAGAAAGGATTAAATTGTTTGCTGGAACGTGTACTGATTTAGAAGACCAAGGTCTTTGTTAAGTTCTGTGATGTGTGATTTAAGCTTCATTATCCAAACAAGTTTCGTACGTTTTCGTTGTTCTGTACAAATAAAGTTATTTGCAATGAGGATTACTTTAAGATTTTTAATGGAATGGTGGGGAAAGTTAAAGTGGATTCCCAGTAGCAGAACACTTTAACCTTCCCCACCATTCCATCGAAAATTCCTCATTTTGCCTTAAGATCTCGCTGACGAAGGTCCCAGGGGGACCGAAAATTTCGAAATACATTTGGTATCTTTTGTACTCCTTTTATTTTATATATATATATATATATATATATATATATATATATATATATATATATATATATATATATATATTGAAAGGTATAATGACTAGGGTACTATAAGACAGCTTTAAAGCACTGTTTCGTAAGGTCCCAGTTGAGAAAGTCCAGATGAAAAATGGTGTCAACAAAGGTTTAGCCTGGGTTTGTACATGCGGTTTTTTTTTAAACGGATACGCCCAATCAGAGCGAACGAAGATACATTACCTATTGGAATAATTACACAGTAGATGTTTATTTCTATGTCTGCAAGAGCTTGTGAGTTCGTTTCGTTTGTTTGAAATGGCTAAGGAGGGTTTGTGTATGATGAAGAACTTTTCTTCGAGGCAGAGGTTGCAAGTTTTCGATGATGTAGTGTAGACTTCCATTTCACAGAGTGTTCGACATTAGCATCCTTTAACTTTCAAATGTATTCGCTGAGTGAAGTTGCGTTTCTTCTGTCTTTACGATTGAAGCTGGACTTGTGGGCAGTATACCTTTAGCTCCCTTCACTGGTTGAGCACTCTACCATTGACTGGTTAATACTTCAACGAATTGATATATATATATATATATATATATATATATATATATATATATATATATATATATATAACATGATGGAATCCGTGCGTTGGTGAAGTAGAAATAAACGAAGAGCGTAGAGCAAAAGCAATGCCCCTAATAGGAGGGTAAAACTCGCGGAATGGGCCCACACAGAGAACATATCAGAGGTCCCCCTCCCCTCAGACACCCGCTCTTACATAAACGTGATTGGACGCCTAATGTCAATCGGAACCGCTATATAGACTGTTTTACAGATAGTGTGGAACAACATCTCAGAGATTTTCTCAACGAAGTCAACCATTTGTCTGGATCTAAGATCGACAACCTCTCCAGTCAGGAAAGACAAGCTCTCCGAGAACTACGCTCCAAGGAATATATCGTGATTAAGCCGGCTGATAAAGGAGCAGCCATTGTCTTACAAAACCGAGAGGACTTCATATCTGAAGCACACAGACAACTTGCTGACAACAGTTTTTATTCTCCTCAACACAAGATTTATTCTTTACTTGAGCAAGTTGTGTTAGATTCTGAAAAGCCCATCAATGACGGGAATGTTATTCATCTAGCTCGTAAGTACTGTATCACTCCACCAGGTAGACCCATAGTTTCAGGCATTAATACCCCTACTGAGTATCTATCTGCCTATATTGATAGTTTCTTACAGCCCCTACTGAAATCTATTCCTAGTTATATACAGGATACCACCCATTTTTTAAGGTGTCTCCGGGAAATCCCCTACATTCAGGAAGGGTCATTCCTAGTCTCCCTTGATGTTTCATCATTGTATACTAATATCCCTCACGAGGAAGGTACCAAGGCCTGTAGAGAATTTCTACTCAAGCACCATTCCCCCAGCAGAACCAATGAGTTATGTTTCCTCATAGAGTTCATCCTAAAAAATAATTATTTCCAGTTTCTTGACAGGTTCTACCATTAAATAAATGGTACCGCCATGGGGACCAAAATGGCCCCCAGTTTTGCTAATCTTTTTATGGCCTCCTTAGAACAACTCCTACTCGAGGCCTCCCCTAAGAAACCGGCTTTCTATGTTTGGTATATCGACGATATTTTTCTGATTTGGTCTCATGGCTTACAGGAATTACTTAAGTTTAAGGATTTTGTAAACTCATTCCACAATACCATTAAGTTCACTATGGAATATTCCCAGAGCCATTTGCCTTTTCTTGACACGATTGTACATTTGACAGGCTCCTGTACTGAAACCTCTGTATTTACTAAACCCACGGACAGCCATTGTTATCTGCAATTTGAGAGTTTCCACCCCCCTCAATAAAGCATTCGATCATTTTTAGCCAGTTCCTAAGAATTAAACGTATCTGCTCCACTGAGATCGACCAGTCACGTCATATGATCAAATTTGCAGGACACCTTTTAAACAGAGGTTATCCCTTCAAACTCATTGACAAATACTTCAAAAAGGTCCAACCAATAGACAGGGACCGTTTGCTCCTCTACCGTAGCAGGGTTGAAAACAAACGAATCCCACTTACAATTACCTTCAATTCCAAACTTTCCCCCCTACTCAATATAATTAAGACTTCGTGGCGTAATCTGAGCCTGGACCCCTCTATCAGAGATGTTTTCAATGAACCTCCAGTTATTGCTTTCAGGCAGCCGCGCAGTTTACGTAACGAGAAGCAATACAAATAAGCAGCCGATAGAGGGCGTATTAAACCCAAGGTAAATATGGTGAGCTGTAGGTACTATAATTTTTGTTTATTTAAAGTTGCTTAGATGCAAAATGGTGCTATCTTTATGATATTTTTGGAGCTGATCACATACCTGTACGGCTAGAAAATGTCCATAGTTTAGTGAATTCTAATTTTTCCGACTGGCTGAATGTTTTTTCCAACTGAGTGGCGACGCTTAAATATTCGTTTTTTTATGCGCCCTGCATGACCTACATGACACTCAAAAAGCCAGTCTTTTACCTGTTAATTCGTGAACAGCTTTCAACTTTTGCTGCTGTGCTTCTCCGGGAGTTGCTATCAGAAGATATTGATAATAAGAACACAATGGTAAGGTTTGAAGCGCGCGGAGCGCGCGAAATTTTTGATAGTTTGCGAAGGATTTGCGAAAATTCTGATAGTTTGAGAAACATTTGTGATAGAAAATGATTAAATAGATCTATCACTCGGCTGAGACACACCTCACCCTACCCCCTACAGAAATCTATAGCTTAATCGCCTTTTGGGATCATTTTAAAATTTTCAAAAAATTTTCATCGGGGGCACCCCCCCCCCCCCCCGTGCCGGCGCCACTGATTCCCTTAACGTAACATCGTTCGAC
The DNA here is from genome assembly GCA_029531755.1 of Holothuria leucospilota. Taxonomy (NCBI): domain Eukaryota; kingdom Metazoa; phylum Echinodermata; class Holothuroidea; order Aspidochirotida; family Holothuriidae; genus Holothuria; species Holothuria leucospilota. The sequence goes on from JAIZAY010000343.1 coordinate 5,917, forward strand.
AATAGAAATTATTTGGTAAAAAAACATTAAGCGGCTACTTGGGCCTTCATGTATTAATTTGAGATAAATATGTTAATTATATTACAACCAATTACATTCTCAGTTGATGAAAACAGTACCATCTTGAATCAGATAAAAGCATTTGACCTTACTTGCCTCATACAAGCTATACCATGGACAAGAACATAAAATACAAGTTTTCAGATCATGAGCTACCTTATCAGACTCCCAAAATTTTGGTCTGCTTTTTCCGACGTAGGAAACTATTTTGCCGCCACTGTAAAGGGAAATTAGTGTTGCCATGAATTTTCCCGATACATTTGTGTTCAACTCGTGTACATTGACGAATGCCTTCATAACAAAATACTAGTAAAATTCTTATTTGTAATAAACTTATATAAAAGTTGGATGCTTCGATGTGTAGTATAATGTTTGTAAAAAGAAAAACAAAACAAAAAACATTGTTTCTTTTGCAGGTGAAAAGATTTCGTACGGAATGGAGGTAATATGAAATCACCTAAACGTTGCCCTTTTTCACTTTACTGTAGCAGAATATGATTTTTAAAAAGTTTATTAAGCAATTGTACTTGAGGCCGCTTACATGAGCACAAAGAGAAGTCCGAGGGTTATGTAAACGACTAATTTTAAATTTAATGTTTAAAAATAACACTTTCTTATATATATAACTCTTTTATTGTTTAAGAAACATAAAGCGAAGCAATATATCTCATATCTACGGGTTCGATTAATTTTCATGTGGCATGGTTGAAGAAAGGTGTACAACTTCAAACGGTTTCATTTCGTTAGTGGTTTACAAGAACGGCAAATACGAATTAGCAAATTATTCAAGAAACTTGATGGGAGGCAGTGGTTAATAATGTTTCATATAACAGATCAGTTTTATATTTAGAATTCTTACATGCTCGATTTCATCTTGTGATAATGTATTTTCACAAAACACTTAAATGAAAGCAATTATTTATTTTGCAGTCATACACACTGGCAGGAATCAAAAAGTGACCAGAGGAAAACTGTTTTGTCAAAGTAAACTATTCGTTTTTGTGACCCTTGGTTCCTGAAAAGAGAGACGAGGCTCCTGTTGTGGACAGGATCTCCAAATGCCCCTTCCAAGGAAAGACCTCTACGGAGACTTAAGCTGTGGCCATTTAAATATTTGGTGTCTTCATTCTTCACAAGTACTCTGAAAAAGTGTCCAGTTTTCAGGAATTTATCAAATCCTGAGCTGAAGGCATGTTGATATTTAAATAGTTTTCAGATTCTTTTCTTTGACCAGACTTTTCAAGTGATAGCTGGGTTGAAAATTAAATTAACTGCAAAATGTAAGGAGAGGTATATGTCTTACAAGTAAGAAACTCTGTAACGTTCTTACGAAAAAGATTAGACAATTGGTTTTACATTTATTGTAAATTATTGTTAGAAATGTTCCTAAGTACATATAGTATATATTGCAAAAATACCCTACTTAACTAGTCTTTGCATTTTATTCTTTATTCTTATTCAGAAGCTGAGTAGGTGAGTTGATTACAATACTTAGGATAAATTCTTTGGAACTTAGTGTCACTTTTGTCGTTTAAATAAAAGTGATAAAAATGAGTAAATAGCAGTGACTTTGGTTAGTTTTTATGGCTTCATCTTAATCCTCATGTTTGTTATGTGTGTATCGTACGTATTCTCCTTATATACACTATTTGTACTGATACATGTTGTAAAAGAAACTTCATTGACAAAGATGTGGTTTTGTTAGTTCAATGCAGACTAAGGGTGAAAAAATCGCCTATTATCTTGGAGTATTCCATAACCTTTGGAATAAGACTACAATATGAAGTTACAATTCCTAATGTTTTCGTATGTCCATCAAACTGCTACACAAAAGCAATTTATTCCTAAGAAAATCCTCTGCGGTACATTTTTATATAGACAAAATGAATGCTACTTTGAATTGTACTGTCACTACATTACACCGGGGAGCTGCTAGGAAGGAGACACAATTAATAATCAAATCTGTTAGATAATAGGTATTTGAAGATGATATAATCTCAGTTAGGTGTCTTAATTTGAATGACAGTTCATTTTTGTTCCTAAAGGTTAGGGTGTTGACTTTTCTTTACCAATAATGATCTGCCCCTTTAACACCCAGAGGCAGCCTGATAGAATCGTCTGGTTTGTTAAGACATACTTGGAAGTTAGTTTGTAACCGACGACAACCAAGCTTTAATTAAGTTTTTAATTAAAAGACTCTCCAAGAAATAATGTTCTGTTGTGTCCCTACCAATTTGCTAGGTCTCTAGCTTTAAATATTGTTGAAATCTAAATCATTTTTCCATTTTTTGTAGTTTTCCTCATGACTTAGAAGCATGCTACAAACGTAAGTTTTGTGGAAAAATGAAGTTTACAAAAATGGCATTCATAGCCACTAATAACGTTCAAGTTGTGACATTCATATTCTTGCATGACGATTGTTAACAAAAAGGTAACTGGTTCAATGTAAGAAGTAGTTCTCTTTATTGTTATTATAACAATATGTCACATCTTCGTATTGTGATAGACATTTGAGGAGAAAAGCAAGATTATCATCTCAAACGAACATCTCTTCAAAGTGTCTGATGTTGTCCCTCCTTCCTTACACCCCTAGCTGATAAAAGTTTATTTCTTTGTTTTGGAATTTACCGATGTTGTTGATACAAATGACTAACTTTTAACTTCAGGAGTCTGAGAAACAATTTATCCTGGGATACCTTACTACTACGTTTAAGGTAAAATCAGCCCAGCTTTTATGCTTTATTATGAAACATAAACACATCTGTACTGTGACTCATCCCTATGTGATGGACGTCCGGCCTCCACTAGGTATCTCCCGTAGAACCGGGCAACTGTACAGTTCCTATGGCGATCTCATCTGCCAAACTAACGACAATACCAATTGTCACCCCCTTCCTAGCCTGCTGTATTGTCGAGTTTTATCAACTACAAGTACAATTCTTAATATTTGCTTACCTAATGTTAATGTACAGTATACAGACGAAGTTTAATACAATACAATAGTTTGCCAACTTTCTAGCCAATCTCATTTCCGAGACAAAAATAACTTCATGATAATTAATGCACACGTCATCAGCGTTGGTAAGGGGTGGAGTCAACATGAGCTACCGGTTGCTTCGCTACAGCAGACAACTCTTTTTCACTTGTATGCACGTTATGCAGTGCAGTACGTTAGTCGGCTATTACTGTATAGTTTACTGGCTTAGCTGCTACCTAGTACATGTATACATATACAGCTAGCAAGGAACGTTGTCGTCTTGTCCATGCGAAGGCCTATATACAGGCCAGTTTGCACAAACCGGCAAGATCTTGGACAAGATCCTACGCCTAACTGAACGTTAGGCTTGACTTTTCACTGCAAGGATTGCTCGATTTTTAGCCCATACATGATAATTACGTACCCTTTTAAGATGTCACTGTATCTTCAAAAGTATTCGTAGATGTGCATCGTCGCATGCCCATGCCGTTGATAAACATGAATAGTCAGTAGTCGTGAACACCATGTGACCTTCTTATGAATAATAATCTATCCCGCATTTTGGGGATTCGTGTAAATAAAAACTGGACGAAGCTTTGCAGACTCTGTATAGAATATATACAGGGGGTTTATTATGATTTCTGAGAGAGCGCCATCTTTTCAGGGCTGCTACGGAGTCTGCTCCGCCGGCTACCCCTTCCCTACTGAGAGACGAAGCACAATTTAATAGTAAAGACGACCGAAGCAGATCGCTATTGTTAGCTCACTCAGCCAAAGTGAGGTTATCTGTGAACTATGAATTAAGCTGAGATATCGACGTTATATATACTGACTTTCTGTAAAATCCTGGGTAATATAAGTGGATATTAGGGTTAAGTAGGGTAATGTGGTTACAATTGTTCTATCCTTTCATACATTGTTGATGAATTACAGGATTTTGTTTCAAGAATCATTATTTGACTGTGAGTGTTGCAATACTAAGATAGAATAGCTTGTTTGCAGCAAGGTAAAATATAGATACCATTGTCATACTTTGGGATTCAAGAGTACAAATTTGAAGCAATCGTTTTCATCATTAGTGTTAAATGTGTATTCAGATTCTTCAGAATTATTTCATAACGTCCTTATACATGGAAGCTGATATCTCTTTCGGGTTTCGTTGTTACTTAAATTTTGTAGATAAATAATTTGCAGTAGAAAATGCTTATATTCAGAGCAACAGTCAATTCTCACACGAAACAAAAAATAAGATTTAACTTTCAGTTATGAAAACATGTCATATCAGCAGGTTTTAAATATAGTGAGTTGGTCATTAACAGAATAAAGCACACTTTTGATGACCCATAAAACTACATTCACTATACTAGTAAATTAAAGTTTTCAATGCAAAGAACAAGCGTTATTGTTATAAACTATCTTGCAGTGATAATACAAAGGCTTCAATGATGTGAAGTATTTTGTTGACGAGTACTTTATAGTTTTTCAAACTTCTAAGAAAACCTATTATCGATTTTCATTCAACGAACAGATGTTTCTTTTATATCTTTGCATTGTGGTGTTTTCAAAATCCTTTTAATCAGTCAAATTAAAGTTTAAAGTCTCTTTCAAAGAGTAAGTGTGATAACTTAAGAAACGTTATGCCCTGATCAGTTCTGTTTCAGAAGCATTTTTCGAGGTTTCGTAAGAAAGATAGCCTCTTATTATTGCCGAAATGATAAACACTACAGCAATCCACTTTTTTCGTGCTGATGCAGTGCGCATGACAAAAGATTGATTGAAACATGTATCATTGTTTCCAATAAGTTAGAGGGACAAAAATTCTTAGGCCTAGGGAAACCAAACAAATTGGAAAGCAGACTTTCGTGTAGGATTTACAAAAACATGAAACTTATTTAAAATTGTGTCGGTGTGTTTTCATACAAACTGCCAGCGTAGTACGGCGATCCTTTACGTCAACTACAAATGCCCTGGCAGCTTTAATTTCAGATGTGAGCTTATGTGTAGCAGGGTTGCATTATGATTATAAATGAAAGGTTTACAGGTCCCTGACATGGTGGGGCGTTCAACCACCCATTCTCGTCGGAAAAATGAGGAGTTGTCATAGAGCGAAGAATGATGTTGTCAAATGTCTGTGTCTGTATTATTAATGAATGATACTGTAGTTGATACTAGATGGGATTCTTTTTCTATTTTTTCGGAGGGGCACAGTCAACACGATGCAGAGTAATGATCGACAAACGGTCAGCCAGCATTGACCGTTTAACTGATTTCTGCTCTCAAGGAGGACAAACTGTTCAAACCTCTCCACACATTTTCGGTCATCTTCACGGGTTGTAGAATTTCGTAATTCCTTAGTGAAGGCAATTTATGAAGGTCAGGACTTACCTTCGCAGTTGCGTAGTAGTTCCCTTTTTTCCATCTAGCGTTAGTCTATACAGCCAATGAATAGGAGAACCCTTTTGTTTATAAGATGGGTGGATAAGATAAAATGCACGTTATCTCAGGGTACTTCCATTTAAGAGAGGGGCTGGAGGCATGCTCTCCCTGTAAAGGGATTTCTCATTTTGTTCTGGCAGCCTTAGTGGTTACAGAATAAAGTAAGTGGTCTCGAGGGTCATTGGTCTTCCCTAAGGATTAACTGTATTTTCTTCTAAGGAGGGCGAATTTTTCATTGGAATTGTCAAAATTTCGGCGAGCTTAACGCGCTGTGTAAAATTGTGTTGAGAAAGTATCCGCGATAGTTCATATAGCTGAATGGCACAACTCCCTTACCAAGTAAAGTGTAATGTTGATTTTGCAGTTTTCTGTAACAGGTGAGAATTTTCTCGCTCATGGAACATTTCCATCTGTTGTGCTGTCGGACTCTTGGAGGTCTAACTGCTTTGCAGGGCAGCCGTGTCGGATGCAAGACAATGCATATTACCTCCGATAAGGTTCAGCTGTCTCAACAATCGATCTACATCTGCTCTCAGTGAGTACAGATACTCTTGCACAGTACTATTTCAAGTTCAGAATTCCTGTACTCAATTGCACGGTTATCCCGCTGTATTCTTTCGAACTTGTGGCAATCAAAAGTAAATGACCCGGCAAGTCATATTGATAAGACAGACTTTTGGAAAATGGTACTGAGATGCAACTTCATTTCTCAAAAACACTAAACCAGCCCTTTACTTGATACCATGAGTGTGCATGTTGAACAGAATATGCTACAATAGTTATGTTATGACGTCATGCAAATGTAACAATTCAACCATGCAAGTTCCACATTCGGAACTGTTGCTTCCACAAATCCACCTTCCCATCGCCAAGCTAGTCAACAAACCCTGGCGCAACGCCTGAATCATCTGGTACTTTACCAAAAGACCAAACAATGAAATGCTTTCAGTTATAGCAAGAAACAACCAGATTATTTACTGATACTATGGGCTTGAGACATAGTCCCCTTCAGTGATTTGGTTGAGCGGACAGAATATCTTTCATATTTTTGACAGAGCCGTGTTTGTGAGAATAATGTAATTTACGACTACTGAAAGGTTATGAAAAAAGATTTTCAGGAGCGCTTCGGGCGCACACTTATCGGAGTTCATATTCGGTAATTAATAAGACATTCGTAGACACCAAGGCACACTATCACACACGATTTTTGCGCACGTGCAGCTTTCTCGCCCCATAGATAGGAATCTCCTTGACTATTACCAGTCATTTATGCTCCCTGTCAACCACTCAGATCAACCGGCTGTTGGATGTAAATCTGCATGGTAAAGTTTTATTGACTTCTGAAAGCACACACAATGCTACTTATGGCTAGGAAAGGGAGAGGGAAGATTTGTGCTCGTGCGCCGGACGCCTTTAATCAGCACATTTCGTTACCAACATCATATACACATATATACTTTTACCTTTCTATATAAGTTTACGTATACATATATGTCATGGCGAATACGTGTGCATGTAGGCATACAATGTACACGCCCTTATATGTATACGTGTTGTTATGGACCATTTTGAGGTTCCCGGTCCATTCCCCCTTCCCCATGCATATCCCACACAAATCACAGTCCTTGGCTGGGGCAACCATTTGGGGAAACTTAGGGAACTTAGGGAACGTAAGATCGCGTTATGCCCTCATCGTATGATTTACATGACCATCCGTTTCTTGTCAAAGAGATCACCACCTCAAACAGGACTCAGTGTTGCTTACATGAGTAGTTTACGTATTACTGTATTCCTCTGAAAAGAAAATGAATGGTTGCCTTATAGTACCTGGCTAAGGATGTAAGACAAATGCAGCAACTTTGCTACACTTTAAATCATCACGTTAAAAGAAAGGTCCCAACAATCTTGTTTTTTGTGCTTAAGGTTTAGCGTTGTAAAGATTTATTTTATTAAAAAGATTTCCTTATTTCATTATAAACGAAAATACTGACATTTATTTCAAGATTCATTTGGCGCCCTCTAAAAACACAAATTTATCATCCATTCAACTTGTCTTTTGGAAAATGCACCCTATTTTTGTTAGAATAAACTTTCTAGGGGAAAAAAGTTTCAGTCAAACTGGAAACATAAATACAGAAATCTTTGGACTGTATATATTATCAATTATCTGAGTACAAACGGGAAATAAATCAATATAAAACGATGGTCAAATTTTTTACTTTGGGCTAAAATGACTAGCTTTCATCTTCACTTAGGCTAATAGTAAATTTTATTTATCACTTTCCCTTTCCACATCAAACAGAAAATAAAATACGTTTTGGCACTTTCCCCTTAAAAGAAGATTCCTGTTGCTTGCTGTTTTATCTATTGAGCTGCAATTAACGTATTAATTGCCTACGTTTCTGTAGAATAGCACTGACTGAAAATTCATGCAATACAAATTACGTTATGTCTAATATTAGTCGTAATCCAGAGTAGACGGATTTTAAAAACTCTCTTCCAATGATGCACCTCCAAAGGTTGAAGTTGGACATTTAGTGAAGCAGCCGTGCCGTACGCCACCTAGACATAATTTATTTGTTCGCCTGTTATGAACATCACGGTCTGTATGTCTTCAACTGTAGGACATGAAGCAGAAATCTTTAAATCGTTAACTCAAAAAAGACATGATAGTCAGGCCCTTATTAAGCCTTGCAGTCACAAGGTTACAAGAAATTTTAATCAATGGGGGTAAAGCACTTGTGCGGAAAATTTAAATGTATCTGTGTTCAAAACAATTTCAAATATTTTGTCACTAGTAGCACATGTTTGCACAAGCTGTAGTGCAACTACCCCACAGCTCGCCCTCCCCGCCTCGTATCCCCCCCCCTCTCCCTCCCCCAACTTCGTATGCCTGTGTTGGCTGCTATTAATAGACTTTGGTAGCTGAAATAAGTGAAATGATGCCAATCGTTAACAAAGGCTTCCGATGTGACACTACTGTTATGAATGAATGATATTGCACATATATATTTTCCATGATTAAACTTAAGTCAATGATAGTTTTAGCCACACGTGAGTGACAGTACTGAAAGAAAACGAAGTTTGGTCATTGGTTGGTGAGACGGAAATGGGGAAAGAAAAGAAGACAAAATAAAAAAGAAGGAACGAGTAATTTCGTAAGTACTTAAATAATGTCACTCGAACATGAAAGGTACGCGTTGATACTGTATAGTAATAAAATCGTTGCATTAATTGTTGTATGCCGATGTATTTGTCCTCGTTGGGGGTGGAATTCCTCCCGAACAGCCTGGTATTGGATCTTTGCTATACATTTCGGTTCCCCAAACGACGTAGTCATTTCCAAGTCGCAGTGGTGAGTCCGCTGTCTGTGACCCAGTCTTATGGGTCGCTTATAGGACCCCCATATTAAGTCATCACCAAGTTCTATGATAACTTTAGGCTACCTAGTTTTCAGACACCTTGACTAGCTACAATTAATTTCAAATTTACATTTACTTCTACTTTTTCCAAAATCCCCTCGACACGCTGGCGAAGATCCAAGGGGCGAAACCAAGCGTTACTCCAGAAGGAGTTCTGCTCCCTTAAGGAGCTACGTCCCCTAAAGGACACAAACTTAACGACCAACCTCTCGACCCTCAGACCTCTACATCAAGGGTCGGTCATTCGTGGTAAATATCAAATTTACATTTACTTCTCAATCAGTCACCTGCATGGTGCCGTTAGATATTAAATACATAAGAATATTTGCCTTTAGAGTCATAAACTTATTCAGGAAAAAATTATTTCTGCAAAGGCTCTTCTTTTTCTGTCATACTTCCATGACGTTAATCTTGTTGCCAGGAGGTGTACATCATGTCATACTTAAATGAATGCAAGCCTGCTTAATAATGACAGAGTCAAAAATTTTGATTTAGTTTATACCACCACATTTTATGTATATGTCAACATTAACGGCAGTAACGTTTTCAAATCGACTGCTGATTGGCTGAAAAGTGTTTCTTAAGTTCACTATGCTTGGCTATATATGGCCTAATTCAGGGAACAATAGCATGTCACGACTCGGAATAATGGACTCTTGTCAGACACGTACCACCTTATTTATGAAAGTGGATTCGTTTTTGTTTTTCAATAGTCAAGTAGGAATTATATACACCGGTAATCAGGAAATATGCAGAGTAGCAATTTCACTACTTGAATCATTTAACCTTATGCAGCTGAAACGACGATAGAACTGAGTATCATCCTAGCACGCATTACTCTGCTTTATAACGCAGTGACCGTGAAATCGTGTGTATGTGTACAAAAGATCAAATGACTAGCTTAAGAAGAACATGACAGTAAACAGCCTGCCAATCATCAAACAATAAATTCATAAACTTGTCGTGAAACATTACGTCCTTGTAAAGGCCTTCTCTAGCTGCTGCACAGGTGCCGCTTGAATTTGGTGGAGTTAGTTAGTTAGATGAGGTTTAACGGCCCAGATTCCAACCAATTGGTTGAATTTGGTGGAAAATTTTGTCATGTCAAGCGTTCTGTGAAAGTGACAGAATGGGACTTTCCAACAAAATCATTACTCTTTCTTTTGTTTTAAATGCTTTTTCACATGAAATTTTTACAGTCGCCAATTGCTTGTAACGTATAACGACATGTGCCTGTAGGTCAGAGCATGTGTAAAAGAACGGTCCGTCAGCGTACGGTAGACAATAAAATATAAGATAATATAAGATACACATTCACATAATGGATTGTTTGTGTTATCGTCTGAAAGTGTAATTATCCCATACAAACCGAGCCCCAAGGCACTCTCACTTTTGTAAAAAAAACCTGACGAAATAACGACCACGTTCTCATGATGTGGTACAAGCAAACTCATAACTTTGACTATTCTTGCAAATTAACATAATCATTCAAGGGCTTACCATCACTTACCTGCTTACAGTGCACGGGGCAAGTTAGATTCTACATAGTGTTCTGTTGAGATACATGACACGTTTCCACTAACTGTTTTAGGTCGAAAAGTCAAGTAAGTGTGATGTATACCGCTGATCCTACCACACAGGCAGACCCAATGTTGGTCACGGTCCATAAACAAATACTATCCGAGAGCGCCCTCTTTATTGAAGGTTTGACTACGTCTATCTTCTGCCTGCTAATGGTAAACGCCTTGGTAGGAACAGGTTAGTTTAATGTATTGTAATTAATCCCCAAATATGTAGCACATCTCAATAGCTTTTCTTGAAATATAAGCTTCGACACGGATGATGTAGGGCAAAGTGTTGATTATCGTAATCATTTGGATGCCGTTTATGAAGAGAGATGAACTACAGAATTAAAATTTCATTTGTGGCTCTTATGAAGGTTTGATGTCACTACGATTTGCATTTTTATTCTTCTAGGGAAGAGGACAATAAGGAGTTTACTGTGCTGTTGCAAATCTCGGTTGTATCAACTTAGTTACGGCTGTCCCTTTTTACTTGAATCAAACGTTTATGTTTGTTTGGTTCCATGTCTTCATATAAAATATTGCATCCTTTTTTAAGCTCAGTTAAAAGCAAAGGCCCAATAGCATAGTAATAACGTAGCTATAGTACACTTCTCCATTACGTCGCACCTACTGCAAGTGGCAAGCACTCTCCAAAGAACTGCAGTGCTCTTCCCGTCTCTTTCACAATAATTATGTAAACTTGAACTGTTGGACAGCTCATCCTGAAACTGTCGAATACACTTGTTGCTAGCAATGTCTTATGGCTGTTGTTTAGTCTCTCGTCACATTTGTGTCGCAACTCAGTTTGAATGCAGGGTTCTTCTTCTTCTTCTTTTTTTTTTTTTTGTTTTTTTTTTTTTTTTTGTTTTTGTTTTGAAGCGAGAGATATAACCAAGGATTTCCTTAATAAGTACCATTTTATGGCCCAATTTTCTAATTTTAGCTATCATAAGAATAGAATAAGTTTCTTCGTCCACTGTAAAGATCGCTCATTTCAACATGACACGGACTTAGATTGTCTGTTATTATCATTGCACATATAGCCTAATAAACCTGAGGAGAATTGCCCGAAAAACTTTCCCTCTCCAGATATAGCAAATTGTTATGGTACAGGATGCTGCAAGATTTATAATGTTTTGAAATTTGGACAACTAATTATGCTTGAGCCACGGATCGAAAACATTTTCAGCAAGAATATCATGGCGAAACATGTTGAAAATACTTTTCTAAATAATAAATGATTCTTATAGAGATTTTAAATTTCCCAAACTACAACAGCATAAAGGATCTTTAAACTGTGTGCTTGATGCAATTTTTCATTCGAGGTACCTGCATAAAATATTATGTGTTGAAAGGGCGTTTTGCTCTGACACGTTTACCGCCAGGAATGCTTGTGAAAGATATGATTTCAAGTAATATACTGAAGTGTACCTGGAAAAATATGCTTACAGTTCGTCGGTTCTTCTAAAGGAAATGTCAATGCTTGGCATTTGTTCTTCAAATGTGTGGTCACAATTCACAAACACTAAGTTTAGAGAGGAACAATTCTTAACATTACTTCGGGAAACCGAATCGAAAACAAAACTTTGTTGGAGGATCCTATTTATAGCAAGTATATGAATTTTACTCTTTATCTCTGAAACCAAGTATTATGTGCTACACGTGGTCTTCGTTTTGATAAAGGAGGCCTGTTTATTGTTTTTTTATATTATTATTATCATTATTATTTCAAATGAAAGACATAAAAAACTTTTGTTAAATTTGAACCCCCAAGCTTACTACAGATACTTTTCGTTACTAACAAGATGTACAAACTATCCATATACTGATAGCTTTCCTTTCATTATAATTGCTTCCTACCATACACCTTCCCTTATTGCTTCACAGAAACTGGCAACGCTGCTTTCTCCTATCAGAAAGCACTCTGAAAATATCAGGTACTGACGAAATTTGAAACTGCTCTTGATTTTAAATTTTTAGAGAAACTGAAAGAAATATATATGTCTCTTTCTCCCTAAGCTTGTCTGAGACTACAAATCAGCTAACATCCGTGACATTTCAAAAAAGTTCTCGATGGAAAGAATTGTGAAAATTTTGTGGCTCATTAGAAACACTTGTTACTTACGAAGTTGTTTCAATGTTTTAAAAACACATCCTTTCGATGATTTTTTTCTCAAAGGTTTGCATACATCACTGATTTAATCATGAAATACTGTAATTAGTAAGATAATTAATAAACCATCTGAAAAAATACAACTGATGTTTACAAGTCTTAACGCTCCTTTCTGTTGGTATTCTCTGTAGATTCTTTATGCTTACCTGTTTTAATCATTCTTAAAGAAGGTCACGTAATTAATGTGAAATATGGAATGTGAAATTATTTTTATAGTCACAATACTACATGACAAATTTAAATTCTAAAGGATTAGCGCACCTATCATCCATATATTGGCAGCAGATTTGTACCCGCTGCTCATGATTAAGGTACTGCAGTCCACACTTCTACACATGCCTGATTATCATCTAGGTAATCATCAACCTTTTTGGAAAATTGAGGTAAAGGCCTATGTCTCCAAGAGAAAATGACGTTACAGCTACGTGGCACTGCATAGCTCAATGTTAAAACGGTGATAAAGCATCACATGGTGACATGAGTAGATTCGAGAATAATGTAATTTCATGCACTTTTTTATGTTTTTTATCTGAACAATACATTTTCTTTTGATTGAAATGAGATTGGTTCGTGTTTACTGTTATTTTAGTATGATAGTTTCCTTTTTTTTTTTTTTTTTTTTTTTTTTTGATAATTTTTTTCTTAGTATCTTCTGTAAGTACCTTGTTTTGTGCATTTTGTTAAAATTAGATCAAACACGTGGTAAGCATTGCAAATATTTTATACAAAAGCGTGATTGCAGATGAAAATAACACAAACAAACCTTTAACTTCCAAAAAATATTTCACGCGGGATTTTGAGTCCCGCACGCATTCGTATACCCCTTCATGTGTAAGAGACACGGATGCAACGTTCAACGAGTAGTTTGCAGAAAGATTAAACTTTTCTTCACGATCGCCATTAAAGGGTATTCTATTCAAGTAGATGACCTCATTTTTAAACTTCCAGTTGAGATGGGATTCAGAAGATCCTGGACAATCTAAAAGTACCAACTGTGTAATAGTTGCGATTCTGAATTCAATTACTTGAGGCACGACAGTAGCTGAAAACATTAAAAATGAGAGCCACAACAATGTCATACACGAAAATCGGAGAGAAACAAAGATCCCCTCAAACGTTCCGGAGAATTTCATGATCTCACTGCTAACGTCATCTTTTTTTCGAATGCTAAAACTCACAAAGACATATTCAGATTAAGTTTCTCGAAAGAAAACAAAGTTAGAAACGGATTGCCACATTAGCTCGTACTCGACTGACAATGTATGTTGAAGCAATTAAAGCGAGGATATCAGGATATTTACTTCGAGTGTGTAGCTTTCGTAATTAAGGAAGCCTTAGTGAAACTCACGTCATTCCTCTAAGGTTCTCTGGAAACATTGCATTGTGATAAAGGGAGGGAAGAGGAAGTGATATTATGAAAAGTATATTTGATATTACTCTCTATTTATTCCAGTTCTTCATGTCTCTTTTCATCTATTTCATCCAGGACCGTATAGCCTTCGGTGGAGGGACTGCCCCCCCCCCCCCCGAGATTTCCAAATCGTAAATAAAAGTTTACCTCCTGAGAAAAGATACTGAAAATTTCACTGTTCAAATAATGATTTCAAGGCCCCAAAACATTAGAAATTACATTTAAGGCATCCTTTTTCCCCAAATTTAACCGGGGAATTCCCACGTCCGCCCGTCCTGGACGCATCCTTACATGAGTTTCTCTTCCTGACGAATGAACCCTGTTCCTCCTACAACATACACCCTTGAAGACTCCATCATATACGCCTGGCTAAAGGTAAAAAAAGCCTATGATTTACTTTAATTATTATCTAGACTCAATGAGCTTGAAAAGTAACTTTTAATAGAAATGGAATAAGCTTGCAGAAAACTTATTTTGATACAACAGCTAAATCTCACAAATTTTCTCTAATTTCACTTCAACAATCTCTCATATGTTAGAACATAAATATTGAATGTTCACGGTATACCAAGGAGTTTCTCTGTACGTGCAGTTCAAAACTCAGTAAGAAATATATTGTCACATGGTTCTCAAGAGCCATTCACGAAATAGCAGACCCGAGAGTGCTAATTAAAACTGGGGTGACTGCACTTTCCCTTTAAATCGAATACACCTTTTCTTCTTGAAATCGAAGTTTGTTTCTAAAGCACGGAATCTTTAAGTAAAGAATGTTCTAGATGCAGCTTTAAATTCTGAAATGTGTCACTTCCCCTAATCTGGGAGACATTTGGGCCGTACATTTATTTGCAAAGTCTACGCTTGCTTCACACCAGTGGCTCTCCAGTGGCGTGTGTTAAGAACGCTAGGGAGAAGTCTGCAACGGCCATGCAGGGGTGCTATGCAACAGCCGGAAATTTAGTAAATTTTAAAATATTAGATCATGTAATGAGTCCCGGGAGTGTCCAACCAGTTAACTCAAAGGGTCCTACGGGCTTTGTTTGTAACTTATCGTTCCTGTCCTGTCAGTTTACTGTCGAAGAGGGTTAAGACAGGGAGTTTTTATTTGGATTCCCTGGTTAAGACGTCTTTAAGGAGTGCTTTCGCTTCTTTCAAAGGTTCTGGGTAATGTCTCCGTACAGCCGAATATTCCAGCCTTTGTAGATTTTGTGACATCTTTGTTTGCTTTTAGGAGCATTGATCATTCGGGAAATTTCCGCGTTTTATTTAGCAGAAAGGGAGGGTTTTCAGAGGTGAGCTTTTAGGTGCCTGGAATTTCAGTCATCCATTGCTGACGATGGTTAGGGATATCATACCTGCCAACTCTCACGGTTTCACCGTGAGTCTCACGGTTTTTCAGGTCATCTCACGGTCAAATCTCCAAAACTCACGGTGAAAACTAAGATAGGGTCGTTAAAAAATATTGTGTTATTGCAAATATTAGGCTATAATTTCGGTAAGTTTTCCTCATTTTTAATCCTCCGTCTTTCTCTTGTATTTCTGTCATATTTTTTCCAGACCGGAAGTACGGAAAATAATCTGGAAACAGTGGATGGAATTTTGTTGAAGTGCAAACAGAAAAACATGCAAAAAAACACTGTACCCTGATTCCCTGAACAGTGTATCTATATTGTAGCATCGTGTAAATTGAGAAGGCTACCTGTATCGTTCAAATAAATCTGCTACACAACTTGTGAAGGCATCATGAATTATTTTAAAGGTGTAGGATATGGTGACCATGTAAAACTGTTACGAGAAAGTACTCAAAACTTCATACAATCCCCGTGAAGACATGTTGGACAACTGATGATGAAACATTCACACAGTGATGACAATTAAGATAGTTGGTTATCAGTGATATGGCAGGGATTTGGAATCAAAGGTCATCTAGGGGTCATTTGTGGTTACTTTATCTCAAAGTAAAATGAATATGTCCCTATGACATAGGGATATCTTTGGGTGTTCATTGATGTGATATACTTTGGCACTAGGTCCATAAGGGGTGATCAGAAATTTAAGGTCAATTGTCATCTAGTGGTCGGTTTATGGAAAAACAAAAAATACCTTGGTTTCTACATATGTAGTAACAGTTTGGGGTGTCATTATTGTGATACTGTATAAGTTTGGTAATAGCACAATAAAGGGTATTCAAGAAGTGTATATGAGCGGTCATTTAGTAGTCATGTTGGGGTCATTTTCTGGGAAAACAAAAAATGCATTTCTACTAATGTAGGGACAATTTGGGGTGTTAAACTTTATTGGAAGTTCTACATGAAAGGTGTTCAGAAGTTTTTCACATCTTGCAGTGATATTTTTTTCTTCTGAGAACAACTGGGACTTGAGATTTAGGCCTACAGTGCACCATTTTGCACCTCAGCTCACCCCTAAAAGCAAAAATTTTCCAAAAGGGGACGAGGAATCCCCTCTCCGTTTACCCACCCCAGGACGGCATTCACTTTATAAAACCTATAACTTTCAGTATTTTTTCTACCCTGCACTCACTGTACATCCCTGCTACATACACACGATGATTGCAAACCAATGCATTACAGTTAAAACCAGAAACGGAAAATTTCCCTTAACAGGAATTTGGCTAGTGTATTCAAAACATCACTCCATTTTCAGCCACAGATTCCTGGGAACAGTCTGTCCTTAAGCCTTTCCTTAAGTTGATAAATTCTTTTGTTTTTTCTTTTTTGCAGAAAGGTACCCCACCAAGTTCGATTATACTTAAAGCAGAGTGAGTGGTTTTATTTTATGAAAGATGTTGAAAGATTGCAGATTTATGACTGAGTTTCAAGTTTTTCAAAATCATAAAACAAAATATGCTTAGTGTACCATTAACAATTTTATTGAAAACCCTTATTTTGTTTGAGGTACTTCAGAAAAAATTGTTAATCTCCAGGTTTGAGGTGCCATTCTCCGGGTTTTTGTGTGAAAATCTCCAGGTTTACAAATTTAGAGGTTGGCAGATCTGGGATATTGTCCAAGAAAGAGCCGCTTTGCCTCTGCTTGTTGATTGTCGGACCTTCGTCGGTCCTCACACTGTTTTCTAAGCCACAGCATCTTTGTCTTTTGAATGAGGCGGGCTAGTTCCTCTGTTTATAAACGTCTCTTTGGACGTGAAAGCAAAACTCCGATATTTTGAATACTAATTGGGCCACGGGTGATGGCAAAATAGGCTTGTAAGAGCCTCAGTGGTGTTAGTGTTCAGTTCTTTTCGACTATTTTTTACCGTTAAAAGTCACGATTTTGTGGGACGAAAAAGGTACGAGTGTTTCCTTTCGGCATACGCCATGATTCCTTATGTAGTTTTCAGTGCACGTAACCGTCGTCTCATTTTTCGAAGAAAACAAAAGCAAATTTAAGTAAGGTTGGGGGGATGGTAAGCAGTTTACTATCTGACGCTACCGAGTCGGTGAACTGTTGTATTTTTAGGGAAATACCCGATCGTGTTTTAACATGATGAAAGCAAAAGCATAAACATTACACTCTTTTTGGAAGAATATGAATCGTTCTCAAATAAAATTTAGATGGTTTTATGAAAATTAACCAGACTGCAGAGGGAATACACAAGAGTACTCTCTTCGTACTCTTGTGTGTTCTCTCGTTTTAAGGCTTGTGTATTTCGCTTATTGATTTAGTGTTTTACGAGTTGTGTTCAAGGGTACAGTGCTGCCCGAAAATTAAACTGAATCCTCTTGTGTTAGGTTTATATATATGTACTTGAATGGTGATTTACTGGATGGGGCGATTGCGGCGCCTGCTCTTATGAACCCAGGCTGATTTCAGTTTAGTGTCCCTTGCCACCATATTTAGCGCCCCACGCACGATAGACCACTTTGAACTGTAGTGAAAATAGTGTGCTTAAGAGCCAATGTCCGTCAATCCAAAGCGTTGTGAATCCAATTTACTATCACACTCCGGACTCATGTATGACGAGAAACTCTGGTGACAAAGTTAGTACTTTAGAGTGAGATTTGCCGTAATATTTGGCCATGTAGAATACTAAATCTATCTCTTACTAGCAACCGATGTATGATACAAGAAAATTTATAATGTTTATAACCAATACCGTCTAAAACGTATCAGCATCAATCAAGGTTTATGCGTGATTAAGGAGGAACACAGCGTTGTACATTTGGAAGACAGATTTAATGAATATCGAAAAATTAAGAGGATAAATTTAGCATTGCCTTCTTGGTAGATATATTTTGCTTGGAAATTGAGAGTCTCTGCGCAAAGTGTGGCTGCAACTAGAGTAATGAAAAATGGTATTTTTGTCAAAATTTTGGCCCGCCTTGCTCGCATTCGTCACGATTTATACCTTGCACTTGAGGGCAATATAATATACAAGGAATATTTCACTGAGGTACATCTTCAAATCCCGTGGACTTCGGAAATTAAGAGGGCAACATGAACCAACGAAATATCAAGAGAACGATAACATTCGTAGCACAGTGTACAAGAATGAAAGTATAAGATTTCTTGGTATACATTCTTTGCAACCAGCATTTCCTTTACGGGCTTCCCGCGCTTCCATTATCGGTAGATCCTGAAAGCTAATATATATATATATATATATATATATATATATATATATATACATATATATATATATATATATATATATATATATATATATATATATATATATATATATTAGTGTTTGCACCGGGGTACCCGATCGAGGATGTCAGGACCCGGTTCTGAAATTGCTATCCGGATCCAAAGTTTCACTAACGTAGATTGCACGCCTAGAACACTTGTCATGCCCATACGTAAGATACTTTGGTGTTATATTATATCAACGTGCAAAGCAAAATTTCTTATTATGACTATACAACAAACTTGTAGCCTAACAGAAGTTATATTTTCGGGTACCCGGGTACCCGACCGACCATCGACTTCGGGTACCCGGTTCCGAATTTTGGACCCGGTGCAAACACTAATATATATATATATATATATATATATATATATATATATATATATATATATATATATATTCTAAAAGTT
The DNA here is from genome assembly GCA_029531755.1 of Holothuria leucospilota. Classification (NCBI taxonomy): domain Eukaryota; kingdom Metazoa; phylum Echinodermata; class Holothuroidea; order Aspidochirotida; family Holothuriidae; genus Holothuria; species Holothuria leucospilota. Next base: position 25,016 of record JAIZAY010000343.1, read on the forward strand.
GCTAACAAATCCTTTGGTAATTAACCCCTAGCCACTCCATGACCCCCATGGAGGTATTACCCGTCAACCCCATGTCCTACAGAAAATGCTCCAATTGCAAAGCCCACAAGGGATCAGTACTCTTCCGTTCACTTTTTAGGAGAGTAGGGGGACTGTACAGATCGAATGAAGAACTCACAAATGTACTCACCAAAAACAAATCTTAAGTCCGCTTAAGTAGTTGCTCTGGCTAATTTCGTGGTCAATTCCAGTCCGGGTCGATATTCCAAATAATAACAAAAATGCGTTTTAAGATAAATTCCAAGAGATATCTAATAGAATACTTTCTGGCTTTCCTGTCACGAACCACGTGGCATTGGACGGAGGAAAAGACGAAAGGATATGTTCCTTGAAGTAAAGAAATACGAGCAGTTGCTCAGCGATATTAAATACTTTTACTAAAATTAGAGAATTTGTTCCCCTGAAGGAAATACAAAATTGCCTGCATCTGCTTCAAGGATTGTATTCTCCAGATGTCAAATTTTTGCGGTTAACTCACTTGCAGTTCACATCAAGCCGCCTGAAGCATTATGAAATAATTTGACCAGTATATACATAATTGTTTGCTGGAACTGAACTTCATGGATAAATTGAAGTTACAACAATTTTTAAAACAGAAAAATCGGTCCAGGTTTGGTGGAATTATTGATAATTTTTAGCATGAAAACTGCTACAGAACGATGGTCAGTTTCTGACTCTCATGCTGGGTAAATATTTGCTCCGACTAAGCAACAATAGCTTGTGGTTAAATGACGTCAAAAAATCGGCTGTCTCGTGATGTGGTCGGCCAGTTCGTTGCGCCAGTCTTCAAGGGGAGAGATTTTTTCATGACGCTGATAAAAGATGCGTAGATACTTCAAGATAATTTGGATATTAAAATAATCGTTTAAAATCCAACGAAAATATGTAAAACTCCAAAGTGGAGGGTGGCTCGTGCCCCTCGTAGTCGTTGGAGAGTCTAGAGCAAGTGTGTTAATAATTCCCTTGTTCATCCGAGAACGTGGAGTAAGAATTCTCGGTTGATGAATTAGTCATTAGTCGGGGACAAAGGGTTGCAGTGAAAACTTGGCCCGCTACTTTTCTGGGAATGTCAACGGAAAAGAGGGCGGGCTTCGCGAAGAGAAAGTTCTGAAAGAGGCCGCTACACTTTCTACCAGGGTCTTTAAACCTTAAGTGTAAATGTCTAAGACATGAGATCTCCAAATAAGACATGTATTTTGAGATGGAACATACAAGGAATAAAAAGTGCCATTTTGCAGCTTGAAAGATATTTCGGGCAAAATGTCCCGGTATGTTACGCGCTAACTGGTAGTGTTCCGCTGAGATACTTTCATGAATTTCTTTTTTTCTTTTATTTGTTTCAAACCACTAACCCCCACTTTTTAACTGAAAAAGTCCTCTAAAATGACCTGCTTCCTTTGTCTCTGGACGGGTTGTGCCACTAGTACGAGCAAGATTTTGCACCTGCACATATGCACATTACGCCGATGAAGCTATCTGAGAAAAGTGTAAGGCATTCTCTTTGGGACCAGCCTATGGTCAACCCCTTGTAATTCCCTGCAGATTCAATGATACCTGTAGACCGATTTCACCAACGCCACATTTCTTTGTTATGGAAGAAAAAACAGCCATCTTGAGGCCCGGAATAAGCGAGGCGCAAATGTGCTTACGTATTCAAATGGTAAATCAGTCGAAGTCCGGCAGTGGCGCCACATGTGCGTGTAAAATATACCGTACATGCGGTGGAGTCACGGTGTACAACTGTAGTGTAGTGCAGTGATGCGGTAATGTACAAACGTGTTTGTTCCACGTGTGCCCTCAACATGGCACGTCATGTGTCGAGGTCTATTCGAACCCCCTCTTGAAAAATTCTGCATACGGGTCTGGTAACCAACATCTCTGACTGCGCTATTATTTAAAGAATTCGAAATGGTCCGTCTGCCAAGAAGCGTGACACGAAGAAAACAATGGATGTGTAAATTAATCACCCTATACCCAGGGTAAACTGTGAACGAGGAAGCTAGTCCTTTGATCGATAAACTTGAAGTATATATTAATAGAAATCACTTGATGGAATAGTATATCGAAATTCATTAGCCGGATTGTAATAACCTGTACTAGGTCATTAACATCGCATTTTATGCAGCGTGAATGGAATAAAATATCTTTAAGGAAGTAACTGGAGCCATTTTCTATTAAAATATGAAATATTGCGAGAGGTTGAGAGAATTTCCCACGCACCCCACCGGGGCTCCGCCCCTTCACCCCATGCGTTCAAACTCACGCTTAGCCATCATAGTAAACCTGAGCTTCCCCATCGTGGCCCACCCCTTCGAAAATTCCACCATTTGCGCTTTCTTCTTAATCAAGAATTGTGTTGACCTGTATCTTCTCATTCCTAAATTGTAGGTCTACATCTAACTGTGATAACTGCCCGGAGTAAGAATTGCCCGGGCTGGCAGCCTCCGGGTGGGAATTGTCTGGGTGGATATTGTCCGGGTGAAGCGGTTTTTTTTCGTAGGATGAAAATGGAAGAATCATGCCAATGGACGAATCAGCTTCTTGGAAATTGGCAACACCCCTAATTCCAAAATGACAGCTTTTCGACTAATTTTTTTTTGTAATTCTGACGCCGGATTATGAAAGAACAGGTCAAAGGGGGCTTGTAGGGGTTCTGATAATTCTTCTTTAGTTACTGATGTTGTCTTCTCTGAAGAGTTGATTTGTAATAAGTTGAAGAGTTTAAAAGCTAGTAAGGCCCCCGGGCCTGATGGGATCCATCCTGCCATTCTCCATGAATGCTCCGAAATTTTGTCAGTTCCTCTTTGCATTATTTTTGAGAAGTTTCTGGATTCAAACTTTGTACATGCTGACTGGCGGATTGCTAATGTTAGTCCAATTTTCAAAAAGGGGGGTCGGAGCTTGCCTTGCAATTATAGGACGGTCAGTTTAACCAGTGTTGTGTGCAAAGTTTTGGAATCTGTAATCAAGGATTGTTTGCTTAAATATCTTTTAGATAATAGGTTACTCAATCTGTCACAGCATGGTTTCTTACCTAGTAGATCTTGTGTTACTAATGTACTAAGCTTTCTTGAGGATGTTTCTTTATCTCTTGATTCTGGTCACAGTGTTGATGTCATTTACCTTGATTTTCAAAAAGCCTTTGACAAAGTTCCATTAGGTAGACTTATGGTTAAACTACATAGGTTAAACATCAAGGGCAGTTGTGCTAACTGGATAAATTCATGGCTCAATGGTAGGTCTCAGAGAGTTGTTGTTAATGGTAATTTCTCTTCTTGGAAAGAAGTTACAAGTGGTGTTCCACAGGGTTCTGTTCCTGGCCCGCTTCTTTTCTTAATTTTCATCAATGATATTCATAGCTCTCTCACATCTAGTATTAGTAAGTTCGCTGATGATACGAAACTCTATAGGAAGGTTAGTGATAGAGATGATGCCTCATTACTGCAAACAAACTTGGATAGGTTATTTTCATGGTCTCAGACTTGGCAAATGTCTTTTAATGCAGACAAGTGCAAAGTCCTTCCCTTTGGTCCTAAAAATTTCAGCTATGATTATAACATGAATGGTAGTATTCTGAGTGATGTGACTTTTGAGAAGGATCTGGGTGTAGATATTACAGGTGATTTAATTAAAGCCATCTAGACACTGAGTGTGCAGCTGCTGCTGCTAGGGCTAATAGGGTGGTTGGAATGATCAAGAAGAATTTCAGTGGTTTTAGTAAAGAAATTGTACTAAATCTGTATAAGCAGTTGGTAAGACCCCACCTCGACTAAGCAGCCCAGGCTTGGGGTCCCTTCTATGAAAAGGACAAGTCTCTTTTAGAGCAAGTTCAGAGGAGAGCCACTCGCCTTATACCCGAGGTGAGACACCTATCTTATCATGTTAGACTTAAGCATCTTGGGCTTAACACCCTGGAGTTGAGGAGGATTAGGGGGGACATGCTTCAGGTGTACAAATTTCTCTCTGAAAGGAATCCTTTGTCATCTTGCAATTATTTAAAGGTTCAATGTGATTCTCGGGTTCGAGGCCATTGTAAGAAGCTAGTTAAAGGCAGTAGGCAGTCACCCCAAACAGAGTGAGTGTATCCTGTCACTCTAGTTCATGAATGGCCGATTTTGATCACGTGACAATATTTTTGAGAGTGAATTGTGGAATTCAAGGAGAATTTCGCCTTGCTTTACCTATTGTTTGTAATAGTTATGTTCAAAATGTCTTCAGAGGTGCTTGTAATGCAATAAGAGGAGATTTGCAAGAGTTTGCTGATTTTTTAAAGAAAATTTTGGGGCGACTGCTTATTGCCTTTAAGCCTTGTGTTTGCAAGGCTCGACATTAGGAAGTTCAGCTTTTCTCATGAGTTGTTAACGAGTGGAATAGTCTGCCTGAGTGGGTAGTTAACTCCACATCTGTGCACTGCTTTAAGGTTAACATTGACAAGTTCTTCCATAACTGTGGTCGAATCTAATTGGGCTGGGCTCGTTTGGTGTTGTTTGGTTGTTTGTTTTCAGTTAAGGTTGTATGGACTTCAGCCTGAGGGCATCATCTTATGGGGCCTTAGCCCTCCTTTGCCCTTTAACCTGGCTGTTATGTTATGTAATGTTAAATATCCCCTGTCCACGTAACCCTAAACTTAAGTTTAATCCTAACCATAATTTTGAAACATTAAAAAAATTTGAAAAACCGATTTTTCCATTTTCATCCTACGAAAAAAACTAGCCGCGTCCGGGTGGGAGTTGTCCGTGGGGGGAATTGTCTGGTGGAAAATGTTCTGGTGGGAACTCTCCAGATGGGAATTGTCCGGGAAACGGTTAGCCACCCGGTTAACCACACAGACTTGTCCCTCATTCGTGGTGCTTCGCTTGGCGTAATAAAACATACACACATACACACACGCCATCACGACTGCATAGGTTTATCTTTTCATCGACCTTCAGGCCCACAATGTTTATTGTGTCCGGACTCTGTTCTCTAAAAAGAAAGCACCCCCTCATTCGGTGTTACTCAAACTACCATATACAGAACGACTGGACCATAGAACTATTTTAGTTCTTTTTTGTTGACCCTTGACCTTACAGCCTTAGAAACGAAGCGCAATACATACTTGACATGATTTATTAATATCATGAAGGTCCTGAACACAAGGCAGCATTTCTAGATGCGCAAAGTAATCGTATACTTTGTATACCTGCATAGTTGGCGTATTCGTAGTGAAGAAAACATTGTATACACCTTAACTAAGGCTCGAATTGTAAAGTGCCACTTAAATCAGTTGTTATCGTGCTAAAAATTTAAAGACGCAGGTGCACAACGCAAACGTAACTTTTTAGCCTAGGCTATACAGTATAGCCTAGTACGACTGTATCGAGACAGTGCTAGCCTACCGATTATCGTTAGTAGGCCTGATAATCGGCTGAGGCCTAGCCTAACGTTAATGTAGAGGGCTTCAAATCATAAAGTTCTTTATTCTGTTCACCGTTCGTATGAGGAAAATCACTAACAAAAACACATAAAAAAGGATTCCAGAGTAGGCTACCAAAAGATGGCTGTACCATTTTCAAACACAAAGCTGAGAGTGCCCCGTGGGTTTCAGAATCTCCTTGAAGGGCTGGCTAAAGAGGTTCTGAGAAATCAACCAGACAATATCTATGCATTTGCTGCAGTTTACTTCAGTAATTTGCTGAAAATACGTGAAGGTAAGGATGTGAATTTGTGGTATCCTTTTTAAGCTTCAATAAGTTTGTTTCCAGCAAGTGGATTGCAAGCTTAGCTTGAGGCTAGTCCTCAGTAAAGGACTGTGGTCGTTCGCCTACAGTTCTCTATACACGGGTGTCTAGAAAAGTAAGACCTAGAAACATAAGACCTAAGATCTAGAAACATAAGACCTAAGACCTAGAAACATAAGACCCCGAGAAAAGTTCATACTGCCGTTGTCAGGAACCATCAAAGATAACTGTAATACATATTTCATACTATGATTAATGCAAAAATAAACCACAAACTGGGTGTGGGTGATTTTTTCATCAGGGTCTTATGTTTCTAGATCCCTGTGTGGGTGTCTAGAAGGTTTACGGTCGTTTCGCCCCCTTGCCAGTTCGCCCCCAACCAGTTCGCCCCCACAAAGCCAGTTCGCCCCCAAGCAATGACCAGTTCGCCCCCAAAGACCTACCAGTTCGCCCCCAAGTGCTGACCAGTTCGCCCCCCAACTTATTGGCAATATACCAAAATTTTCGGCATTTTTGTGCCTTTTCTTCCTTTTTGTTGCGTTCTTTGCACTATGTATAGAAGTAGCAACGGCTCATATACATTTATTTTTGGTGTAAAAATACCATTTTTTTTTTAATTTTGCGTTCATAGGCCCTATTTTCTTTATAAGAACTTTTTATTTTTGTTCAGTGCACCGATCTCTTTTTTGGAATCACATCCCTCTTCTCTTTTATTATCGGCATCCTTTTCTTTTCTTTTTTTTTTCTTTTTTGAAATACCATTTTCTATTCGTTTGCCTTGAATTTTTTTTACGTGATGTAAAATGCAAGAAATTACTATTCAGGACACAAAACTTCAACTAGCACAGAGATCATGTGTAAGTGGCGGAAGGGCCTATTTCATTTTCAGTTCAAGTGAGTCCTCTAATCAATTTCTTTTCCACAATTCATGCCATTTTGTTGCTGCTGTAGTAAAAAATATAACCGAAAAACAATATCAACTGCATATGAATACATGAAAATTGAATTTTTTTACAACTTAGTCTCAGTGAAATCGAGGGGGCGAACTGGTAGGTACTTTGGGGCGAAACGACTTCCACTTTGGGGCGAACTGGCAAGGGGGCGAAACGACCGGGGGCGACCTGGTTGGGGGCGAACTGGCAAGGGGGCGAAACAACCGGATACCATCTAGAAAAGTAAGACCTAGAAACATAAGACCTAGAAACATAAGACCCTGAAAAAAATTCATACTGCCGTTGTCAGGAACCATCACAGATACTGTAATACATATTTCATACTATGATTAATGCAAAAATAAACCACAATCTGGGTGTGGGTGATTTTTTCATCAGGGTCTTATGTTTCTAGATCCCTGTGTGGGTGTCTAGAAAAGTAAGACCTAGAAACATAAGACCTACAGTAAGACCTAGAAACATAAGACCCTGAGAAAAATTCATACTGCCGTTGTCAGGAACCATCAAAGATACTGTAATACATATTTCATACTATGATTAATGCAAAATAAACCACAAACTGGATGTGGGTGATTTTTTCATCAGGGTCTTATGTTTCTAGATCCCTGTGTGGGTGTCTAGAAAAGTAAGACCTAGAAACATAAGACCTAAGACCTAGAAACATAAGACCCTGAGAAAAATTCATAATGCCATTGTCAGGAACCCTCAGAGATACTGTACTGTAATACGTATTTCAGACTATGATTCATGCAAAAATAAACCACAAACTGGGTGTGGGTGATTTTTCATCAGGGTCTTATGTTTCTAGATCCCTGTGTGGGTGTCTAGAAGGTTTACGGTCGTTTCGCCCCCTTGCCAGTTCGCCCCCAACCAGTTCGCCCCCACAAAGCCAGTTCGCCCCCAAGCAATGACCAGTTCGCCCCCAAAGACCTACCAGTTCGCCCCCAAGTGCTGACCAGTTCGCCCCCCAACTTATTGGCAATATACCAAAATTTTCGGCATTTTTGTGCCTTTTCTTCCTTTTTGTTGCGTTCTTTGCACTATGTATAGAAGTAGCAACGGCTCATATACATTTATTTTTGGTGTAAAAATACCATTTTTTTTTTAATTTTGCGTTCATAGGCCCTATTTTCTTTATAAGAACTTTTTATTTTTGTTCAGTGCACCGATCTCTTTTTTGGAATCACATCCCTCTTCTCTTTTATTATCGGCATCCTTTTCTTTTCTTTTTTTCTTTTTTGAAATACCATTTTCTATTCGTTTGCCTTGAATTTTTTTTTACTTGATGTAAAAAGCAAGAAATTACTATTCATGACACAAAACTTCAACTAGCACAGAGATCATGTGTAAGTGGCGGAAGGGCCTATTTCATTTTCAGTTCAAGTGAGTCCTCTAATCAATTTCTTTTCCACAATTCATGCCATTTTGTTGCTGCTGTAGTAAAAAATATAACCGAAAAACAATATCAACTGCATATGAATACATGAAAATTGAATTTTTTTACAACTTAGTCTCAGTGAAATCGAGGGGGCGAACTGGTAGGTACTTTGGGGCGAAACGACTTCCACTTTGGGGCGAACTAGCAAGGGGGCGAAACGACCGGGGCGAACTGGTTGGGGGCGAACTGGCAAGGGGGCGAAACAACCGGATACCATCTAGAAAAGTAAGACCTAGAAACATAAGACCTAGAAACATAAGACCCTGAAAAAAATTCATACTGCCGTTGTCAGGAACCATCACAGATACTGTAATACATATTTCATACTATGATTAATGCAAAAATAAACCACAATCTGGGTGTGGGTGATTTTTTCATCAGGGTCTTATGTTTCTAGATCCCTGTGTGGGTGTCTAGAAAAGTAAGACCTAGAAACATAAGACCTACAGTAAGACCTAGAAACATAAGACCCTGAGAAAAATTCATACTGCCGTTGTCAGGAACCATCAAAGATACTGTAATACATATTTCATACTATGATTAATGCAAAATAAACCACAAACTGGATGTGGGTGATTTTTTCATCAGGGTCTTATGTTTCTAGATCCCTGTGTGGGTGTCTAGAAAAGTAAGACCTAGAAACATAAGACCTAAGACCTAGAAACATAAGACCCTGAGAAAAATTCATAATGCCGTTGTCAGGAACCCTCAGAGATACTGTAATACGTATTTCAGACTATGATTCATGCAAAAATAAACCACAAACTGGGTGTGGGTGATTTTTCATCAGGGTCTTATGTTTCTAGATCACTGTGTGGGTCATACTTTTCTAGACACCCCAAAACAAACAGGTGTTGTAGCTGGAGCAGTCAGCAGATGTGTGGTGCAGTCCACTTGAGAGCGGCCCTTCCTGAAATGACAAATTTTTTACTAAACCTTTAGGAAGGGTAGTGGATTAACTCCCACGAACAAAGGACTCTCTCCTACAACAAATGCACTGTCAATGTCCAGATGATTGATAGTTTCTATTCCTAGCTACTTTTCCAGCCTAAAAACAATAACTTATATAGCCCCTAGGTGCCAGCTAGTCTCTACAAGGAGCTCTGAGGAAGAGCTCTACAACCACATTACTTTGGTTAATCGACCATTACAACTGGAAAGTTTAGAAATTCTCTGTGAACCTACAATTCTACATACCGCTATCTGCTGGCACTTCTGAGCATGGAACTTCAGAACCCTTTGAAGACATGATGATGCCGCGAAGGTCAAAGCAGTAAATCTGACACCTAAACATAGCAGGATAGAATACCCTAGCCATACAGGCACACAGATCACCCCCAACGACGCACAGAGATGAACGTAAACATGACTCACGTGACTATTCCATTCACAGTCATAACATTTACGTAACTGGGCCTACCTATGTCACATTGTGCTGCATCAGAAGCAGCAAAATAATGCGAATTCTCCAACTAAATTATTCAGAAATTATTCCGTTTTCATACGTAGGGATAACGTGCTTTGTACAACAGAATTTTGCTTTTCACACTATACCTTACTTGTGTGCATTACCACAAGTTATTTAGCTCGGGCAAATTTTCTTGCTCGAACGTTTCAAAAGCAAACGATAGCAAAAAATTTTGGCACGTACCGGTACTAAACTATGCAGCGTGCGTATAGCTTACGTATCGCTTCACAAATATGAAGTCCTTAGCAGGGTCCACAATCGAACGGTTCTGTAAAAGATGACATTAAAAAAGATCCAAAAATCAAAACGTGTATTGCCGTTTAACCACTTTTAATCACGCTGCACTTGCATAGTTGTTACCAGAGTTTGCAGTGTAGACAACTGCCGTATTCTTGGGCCGTAAGGCAATTAAGCTCATATTGCAGCCTAATAAAGTACTGCATAGGCTGCAGTGAAAAAAGGAGGTAACGAAAAATGGCAGTTCCAATGGTGTGTAGTACACATAAGACCCTGATGAAAAAATCACCCACACCCAGTTTGTGGTTTATTTTTGCATTAATCATAGTATGAAATACAGTATGTATTACAGTATCTGTGATGGTTCCTGACAATGGCAGTATGAATTTTTCTCAGGGTCTTATGTTTCTAGGTCTTAGGTCTTATGTTTCTAGGTCTTACTTTTCTAGACACCCACACAGGGATCTAGAAACATAAGACCCTGATGAAAAAATCACCCACACCCAGTTTGTGGTTTATTTTTGCATTAATCATAGTATGAAATATGTATTACAGTATCTGTGATGGTTCCTGACAACGGCAGTATGAATTTTTCTCAGGGTCTTATGTTTCTAGGTCTTAGGTCTTATGTTTCTAGGTCTTACTTTTCTAGACACCCCTCTATACACAGTCCTTACACCAACCATTGAAAATAGCGGGGGGATCGGCCGTCTGTGTAATGGTTGAAATTGTCTTCTCACAGCAAATTCTGAAAGAAAAATCCTAATTTACAACCTGGACTTTTCTTCTCCAGATCTTACAAGAGTAATGCAGCTGTTCTGGATCACTGAGAATTTCCGGAAAGTGGCAAAAATATGAAATGAAATCAGCAACTTTTTCGCTCTGCAAAATTTACTGTGTGACTTTGGAACTTTGTTTACAACAGTATGCTAACGAGCTACGTCGTTACGTCAGTATAGAATGCCTGCAGAGGCAGTTACCATGTGTATGCATAGGAACTACAGTAATCAAAATGTTGTGCGCGACGTCACAATGTTACGCACATGGCATTAAGATGTCAACAAATATTTCGAGCGCTACAGTAAATTGTTAAGAAGCGGCCAAGTTGATGATTTTATTTCAAATTTTTGGAACTTTTTAGAGGATTCAGGCTTCAAAGTGATCCTATATTTCCTATAATTTCCTATAAATTCCCAAAAATCCTATATTTCCTATATTTGTGTGATTTGGGGCTTGTTTTCCTATATTCTCCTATATTTTTCTTAGCTTGGCAAAAAACTTTTCTTTTATGTGGTATTTTGGGGTGAAATTTTCAGATGTATTCTTTTTCCCAGATAGCTGCCGTAGACTCAGAGTGGCTTAGTCACACAGGTAGCAGTGTATAGATGCCAAGTATCTTAATTAGATGCAAGTACACAAAGACCAATTATAGGATTCAGAAATATATTTTCATATGAAACTGCATAGGGCACTAATAAACACTTATTTCCACACCCATAAATGTTCCACTCTCACACTCTATGATTTCATCTCTTTGAGGGAATTGTAGAGGTATTGTCAAGGGGGTGGATTAGAGTCCTTTGCCTGGCATCCCCTGTAGTCATGCAGTCCACATTTTGAAACCCTTACCTATGCTTTGCATGCACGTGCAGGTAGTGATATAACTAATTCTTTAATTCAAAATATTGTAGTACAATGGTTCGAAATACCAGTATTTTCCAAAATATTGTAGTACAATGGTTCGAAATACCAGTACTTTCCGTGTCATCTACCATCATCCTTAAACAGAGTTAGCCTTTAAATCAGTTGATAGTTCAAAGTGTTGTACAATTACGATTCTCTCCTAAAGAAAAAGAACTTAGTGCTTTGATAAAATTAAGAGTCTCTCTGTAATGGTTACAAGTTTACAATCTGCAAATATCTAAGGAGGTTTTCCCTTAACTCCACAAGAAGTTATATGGCAGGTCTCTGGATGCCACATCAATTTATCCAACAGACCAAAGTGGAAATCTAATCCATGTGTGGGATCAGGTGCTGCAATGCCCATCGTTGGTGGCAAGTGGGGGCACATGCTAAGTTGTCCTTGCCCTAAGTTTGTCATGTACCTTCCTCAAGTGAGATTTTAGATGTTAAGTATGTTAATGCACAGACAGTTTTGCACACTGTAGGCATCTTGACATATGGGGACTACACTGTTCTGCCAAGTTGTACACATTCAAAGTGAGCAGTGGCATTTTTAGGGGAAGGGACCATTGGACCATGCCCTCTCTCCTACGCTGATGCTAATTTTTCTTTAATTTAGTAACCTAACATATGTAAATTTTTTGAAAATAAATTTTACTTCAAAAAGATAACATATGTAGCACCAGATTGCATGCAAGTCACGCAATCATTCAAAAAATTTTCAAAGGGGAGGGGAACACCCCTTCCCCTTAGAACCCTCCCCATTCTGGCAGTCACAGAATAAACTACATGGCCCCCTTGAAACAGTTCTGGCTATGCCACTGGGAAGTGAGTTAGAAGGTTTTCATAGCAAGTGTACAGTTGTCACAGGCCTATGATCTTACTGTCATCACCCACATGTCACACTTACGGTATGTGTGACAGTGTAGTTTATAGCAAAATGTTGTATTAAGAGACCATTTCCTGTTACAGTAGTTAAGGAGCAAAAAATTCAAAAATTTCCTCACCTCAACCCCATTATTATTGAAGCTGAGGTGAATTCTGTTTGTGTACTTTAGGACATTAGCAACAGTTCATTGTCCACATTAACTACCCATCTATTAAAAGCACTATCATGGTCTAAATTACGTATCAATAGTGTATTGCGTAAACTGGCTCTATTGACAAGCACTGTGATATTTGCAATATGCACAAGCTTTTAAAACCTGTACGCAGAGTCTAGCGATCATGTCACCCACCTTTTTCAATTCACTGAAATTTGTCAATGAACGAAACAAAGTGTGGAATTCACAGTCATTAATTGTATGTTTAATATAGGGCCAAAATGTACGCTAACACGGATACCTTAAGCATATACGTGTTCTGTACAAAGAAGTTCCAAGTGAAATGCACCATGAAAGCACAGTAAAGCCAGTGCACGTGTAGGTCCATAATTGTATGCAAACACCCATGGATACATTAGGCTATGCACCTGCTCTGTAATGACATTGATGTACATAGCAAGAACATGGGGCGTAGTCCGAGAAATAACAGTGTTTTTCGATTGCTGCTTGTAAGACTAAATTTCCAGTTGTTTATCATAGTTTGCAGTAGTTACGGCCGATGCTTTTTCTGTAAGACATTCATGTTCATTTGTGTGAAATTAAGTGTGCCATGTACTTTTATGGCTTTCGTAATAAACTATGTCTGCAAGCATCACACTGATGGCCAAAACTCATACGTACTGTACTAGCTGTGTAACTTAACTTTGTGCACAGCAAGCTCTCTAGCTAGCATGCATGGAACTTATTGGAACAAATATTGCCGTACAGATGTATACGTAGTACAGTACTGTACATGCATGCATGCATTATGTGTACTGCTATATGAAACACTCAAAACAAATTTACACTTGTAAGCCTACACAATCAGTTTATGTGTACAGTAGTTAAAGCATGGTAGGATGGTGTGAAATGGGCAAGTACATGCACTGAAATATCCCAGGCTTATTTCTGTTTTAATGTTCATTGGTGTGAGCAACTTGGGCTACGAACAGAGACCGTGTGAATCAATTTGTTAAGCCCTATTGTGTACAGTTTAGAAGCAGACTTGGGCTACTGCTATGAACAGGATAACAAAGGTATTGCATTTTGTTAGGGGAATTAGTAGGCTTACTGTGAGTAGGTGAAAGTCAGTTCAATCACAGAGTCATGTGCTATGAATGAAGAGCCACTGATAGTCTGCAGATTGCTTATTTTCGAAGCTTTATTTGGTCATTGAATTGTCATATAAACATCGTTTTGTGAATGGCAGGTATCAAAGCTAAACATGGAGGGGAAAAATACTAAACTTCAGTTTTTTAAAGGGAAATTCGTTTGAGCCGAAGTGCATGCATAGGCATGGCTCATGAGGAATAAGGAATGTTTGATCACGCTGTGAAATGATGTAAAAGGATTGATAGCGAAAATATTGGAAGGGATCGGATATCGGCTGATGTTGTGATAAAAACATCAGACATCGAATCTGCAGCGAAAAACCACATCGGTTGAGTCCTAGTCGAGTTTGTTTTATTGAATCTAAGGAAATTACATGTCTGCGATGAAAGGAGTAAGGAGTGAAATGGAATGAACAAGAGCAGTGGTGGCAAAAAACATAAAAAAGCAAAAATAAAGCAGAAACAACATTGCAACAAGAGAAAAAAGAACACCAAATAAAAACAATGACAAAGAAAAAAGAATTAAAAGAGAAAGATGACCTTAAACCTGAAGAACAGTTTCTAAGACATGAAAAAGGGAAAATGAATAAAAGAATCAAAAACACAACCAGTGCCAACTAAAACTATCTAGTAAAAGTCTTATTATGGATAGCAATGGCAGTACCTATGAATGAAGATTGATGACAATTAGTATAAGACACTAACAACCTCAGTCTACCTCTGCAGTTGATTTTATGGCTGCTATTGGTCATACAAAGGATGGAAAGTATCATTCCATAATAACTGCAATCTTACACTGGCATACAGCATACTGTATTTCATGTAGGCTGTATTGAAACAAGGTTCTCCCCCAAGTATTCATACTCACCCACTTCATAATGCCATCAAGGACTTTAATATGGCTTTTAATGTTACTCACCCAACATACAGTACGTAATAGACAGCAAGTCCCTACACTACAGAGAATGGAATTGAAAAATGTGGTAAGAATATCTTGGCTAACACTAACTGTAAATGCAGTTTTATGATTGTAAGAACAGTTTGAATAATTTGCCGTTTTTGTGTCAATCAGTTTAATCAAAGTGCTAAGACCAATTTTAAATATAAGCAGTTCTGAAGAGACATTACTGTACCATGAATCCATTTTGGAGTGATGATTGCTGGATTTTAGAGGTCAATGTCAAAAAGGCCAGTTAAATCTCTTGATAGTTACTGATAATTTTTTTTTTATAAATTAACCAACAGAACAAGGTATTGATCCAGCAGAGATTGGTGCCAAACATGAAGATCGTTTCTATAATAACAAGGCCTTTTCCAAGGTAAGTGGTAGTGACTATTACTTTTGTTACGGGAATATTGTGTTTGTTTGTAATACAGAATATTTCATGTATTTAAAATCAAAATTTATGGATACCTAATTATACATCTACTTCAAAATAAGGTATTATGGCACTGTACGTACAGTACTTTTCTTTTCAAGAAATAAGATTCTCACAAAAAGAAATTCATTTTTGTTTCTTAAGCACAATTTGTTGGAGGAAACTTTCAAAAATTATTCAAATGATGTGTCTTTCATAACTCGTGTAATGTATAATATTTTGAGGAGATAAAGTTACTGCTGGAATTTTTGGTAAGATTGAACTGGTTTACTGTAAATACAGTAGTTACAGTATTAAAGCTTTCTTTGTACAGTATGCCATGTTGGTTCATTTAACTTAAAACAGTATTTCCCTTAAAGAGTATTTGAGCATCAGAAGTTTACATTTTGTGGATGGTAGACTTCTGTTCAAACTGTATGTGTGCAGTATTTTAATAGAGTACAGTCATTGTCAATCTCATAATTTGTCAATTTTCTAATTAACAAGAAAATCATGATGTACAAAAGGGCATGCACAGTACTGTACTAAGCTGTAGCTCTATGATGTGCCTATTTTAGTAGTGCCGTCATATTAGGCTACCGTATAATGCTATTGGATCTAAAAGATTTGTTACTGTGTGTTTGTAACTGTCCCCTTTGGTTGTTGTTTTCTATTGTATTACTTTAAATGTAAGTATAATATACCAAGGTCCCTACTCTAAATTACTAATGTATACTGTCATAGCCATCTACTTGTTAAATGACTTACTGTATGGTAGGCTATGCCATGACCATACAGTAGGAAACAACAAAAGGAAATAAATACAAGGAAAACTAAGTTTCATATGTACTATAGCTGATGAACTATAGATTATCAGATGAATTGACAGTGATACGACCATAACAAGCAAAACACTAAAAGCATATACATGAATACAGTACTGTTGTTTGTTTCCAAAAGATGGTACATTCATCTTCTCCAATCTGAGGGAAGTTGCGGTGTACAGAAATGAAAACAGATATTCCATTGAGTTTTATTACAAATTGTAGACCTGTAGAATGTCATTTAGATTTAGATTCACCAGAGTTCAAAAGGGTTTAAACCTTGTAAGCAATATATCTCAAGCAGGGGACCTTTTATTAATCTCATACTCATGCATGTGGATGGCCCATATTGAGTAAATATCCTCATCATATTTGGTGGAGGTCAAAGATCATTTGGGATCATCAGAGGTCAAAAGGTTAAAACCTTGTATAAAACACTATATCTCATGCAGGGAAACTTCAATGGATCTCATACTTGACATGTGAATAGTCCATATTGATTAAATGATCCCTCTTGTTTTTGGTGGAGGTCTTATGTCATTTGGGGTCACCAGAGGTCAGAAGGTTGAAACTTTGTGAACACTGTTTAGAAACACTACAGTACAGCTCAAAAGAAATCGGGCACGTGCGCTCTCTTTGACGCGCCGAATTTGCGGGAGAGTGCGGGGAATCTTTTGTCCCAAAGGGTGCATTCCCCCGCAGTGAAATACCGTTGCGCTCTAACGGTTTTTCCGGGGCCCATTGTTGCTATTGTAGCAGTTAATCCCTCTAGCGGAAGCTGCTTTTCAATCAGTGAGGGAAGAAAAAGTTGGTTGCCAAGTGGGTCTGTGTGGCATCGCAACGTTCGACTTGTTAGTAGTACACATTTTTGTTGTCATTTTTGTTTTCTCCCCGATCCGCCGGCTCTCGGAAAGGGAATTGTCATTAACAATTAAGGTTATGAAATATTCGCCGAGAAAGAAAATAAAGTCTCTAAAAGATTGTTTAAAACATTAGAAGAGACCTCAAATAAAATACGTGGAAAACAGCTTCGTACTTCTGTGAACATTAAGGTCGTTAAGTGCCGTAGTATCAGTGGCATAATTCTTTCTTTTAAATTCGTTGTTAGAAAGAATTCCCGCCCGACGTCATTAGCCTAAACAGTAATAAGCTAGTTTTGTGGTGAACGGTGTTACAGTCCGATAAGCAAGCCCACGTAACACACGTTAGGATAACGCGAAATAAGCCTTACTTGCCAGCTTCCAAAACGAATGTTTATGTAGAGTGTCTGCAGTAATATTTCCTGTATTTTAAAACGCCTGTTGGAATCCCTATTTTCCGTTTCTTTTTTTTGCATATTCTCTGGCTATACGGATTTGCTACATAGATCTAGCCTGACCTATAACTTCGTTGCCAATGAAAGGCAATGTTTTACCACTGCTACCATCATGTTCAGGCGGTTCAATTATTTGAGAGCGTGTAGCGTACCCCGTCATCCTGATTCAGAAATGGCGGCTCTTACTGTATGAATCCCGTGACAATATTTTCGACCGAATTATACAAGTCATTAATTTTATGCAGAATAAGCCTATATAGCACACAGTCCAAGGCTTATACACGTAGGCGTCTTGTGGTAAACTTGCAACTCTGCAGGCCGTTTGGATGGGCTTGTGCGTTTTTTAAGTTATCTTACAACTTTCGAATTTTCTCCAATAACGTTCGAACATTTTTTTTTTCAAATATTTTGCAAACAAAAAGCGTTCATTTGGATATTTTCTTCACTGAAACATTTTTCACTTTTCTGTGATTTTAGAACCAAACTTTTAGTTGCACCGACCTTCCTGTGACCATTTGCTGTTGTCAGGGCTTCAAGTTGCGCCTCCCCCTCCCTGCCTGGCAAATCCTAGGGCTACCCCTGTGCAGTGGTTCCTTAACTCGTCAGATATGGGGATTCTCGGGTTCTAATATTCAAGGTGGTTAAGTTTATCTTCCTCAGGCATGTTAAATATTGAATTGGCTATTCCGTATTCCACAGATTTTCGGAAACGGAAGGAGACGGCGGGTGTGTCTAATATATTATACCAAGAGACGTGCTTGTAGGTTCTTTCCTCTGGCAGCCAAGTACAGAATGATGTCAAGGAAACATCTTGAAGATGCTGTCAAATTTAAAATCATTTAACAGTTTCGTTCAAAAGTATAATGCATGATTTAACTAACTCATTTATAATTTTATATGATACTATTATTACCAAAGTTTCCCATTAACACAAGTTCTGATTTGATAAGTTACTAATGGAAGTTTCACATGCACTAACTTTGAAGCAAGCAGGCAGGTTTTTGGTGTGTGGGGAAAGTCGACACCTTGTCCCCATTCTAGACTGCCGTGTTGGGGGAGGGGGACACCTATTGAATTTTTTTGTTGTTGTTGTTGTTTTGTTTTGTTTGTTTGTTTTTTTTTTTGTTTTTTGTTTTTGTTTTTTTTTTTTGTTTTTTGTTTTGCTGTCTCGAAGGGTTTAGATGCAAAATGGTGCCATATTTTTCTTCTTTTTATACTAGATCCCAGTGTTCTCCAGAGGTGCTTTTGGGGGGGGGGAGGGGGCGACCCACCTTCTGAGTGAAAGTGACCGCCCTCAAAAGTAGTTGCCGCTATCCAGAAAATTTATCCAACTTAAATGATGATCTCTGGTATTTTTGATTTGCTCTGGCATATTTGGGTTGAGTATCCACGGTTGTAACCATGGGCGTCCGCAGGCATGGTCAAGGGGGCCCCCCCCCCCGGAAAATCAAAAATTTGAAAAAACGAGTAAAAATTAAAGAAAAAACCAAACAAAACGTGTTTTTCCTGTTTCTATTCGGTAAATAGGCTTAAGAAATGCCATTTCCAGCGATCTGGAAGGCATTTCGGGCCGAAATTTTCTTGCGCTTCGCGCCAACTCATGGTCACGTGGAGGTTTTGCCCACCCCTAGAAATTTTGGCCCCCCCCTGGATTTTTTTCTGCGGACGCCCATGGTTGTAACCCTAGACCCAGCGTCTGTTTGCATATATTTATTGTAGGACGCTTTGGCTCTAGCCTTTGGCGGCATTGAAAACCAATTTTTTTTTCGGGATTTTTTTTGTTTCAAATCAGGATAAGGGTTCGAAAAATGGGTTAGGGTTTAGTCCCCATGGCATAATCAGTTGAAAAAAGCAGAAATAAAAGATCCGGAACACTGTACCCAGAAGCTCTGACATCATTTATACCCAAGTTTTAGATGGACTGTTTGGAGGCCTACTGCGAATGCGTCCTGCATGAAAAAGTATGCCGTCCGTTCTGCTGCGGATTCCATCGTCATTATACGCAGTAAAAAAAACGATTCCATCGACTTCACCCATCCCCGAGCCACATACTCGTTTTTTCGACTGAATGTTTCACAACTTCCGGAACACTTTGTTTCAGTTGTTTTGTAAATCTGTTTCGTCTTAGTTTTCAATATCATAAAAAGATCACACTTGTGAAGCCAATATTTCCCAATTACCCTTCCCCTAGGCCTCTACCCCCACTCTGCCCCACCAAGTTCTCATCCCTCCCTCCTCTCGCCATTTTTTGGGGGGGGGAGGGGTCCCCTTCATTTTTCAACATCGCCCATCGCGTCCCAAAATTTCTGTGGGGGTTCTCTTTCCCCTTCTGGCTATGCCAGTTCTCTTTCCCCTGCTGGCTATGCCACTGGAAGCAAGCTTTGTACCATGGCAGTGGGGGTGGGGGACAGATCCATGTGCCCATCTTTCAAAGTGTAATCAATCAGTGGCAGTATTTATTGCCAGACAAACTCTACAAAAGCAGCCTATATGAAGGGGGAAGGATGCAGAGAAGAATCCTTTGTACAGTGGTGGCACCAGGTGGGGAAGGGGGATTCCGCCATCAGGAAATTTTCCGGTTTCGTTGGAGAGCTGTTATGTATACGATAAAATATGTAGTCCCGACATGGCCAGTAGACCTGACGGTTTACTTAATTTTGGTCTAAATTAGGGCAAATTCTTCACAAACCCAAACATGGTTTCGGCATGCTCAGTCGCCCTTGTCATGGCTTCGGGTTGCTGGACACCCCTCCGTCGGGAGCGTTCCCCCTACCGGGTAAATCCTGGCGCCACCCCTGGCTTTGTGGTATATATGCCCTTTGTCTTGTGAAAACAATGCAAATGGCTGATTTTCATAGGGACATAACAGGTTCAGACAATCAATCTTGGAAAGCTTCCCACAACTGTGTAACACCAAGTTTACATGCAGGTTCCACAGAATCCAAGGTGAGTACTGCACTGGCATTCCATTTGTCTAGCTTACCTTCCTGGTGAACTGGCACATTTAGTGTCCTTTCAATAAAGCTTATTTGCAGGAAATATCTGACATCTTCCACCATTGTCACTGATCTGACGTCATGTTTTGATGTTTATAAATCAGTGAAAAATGAAAATGACTTGCATCACAATTGCCACAAACCCCCATTAGCAATATCATGGCACCCTTAAGGGTAGAGTTGGCGGTCTATTCCCTTCTACCATACTAGCACCACTGTGGACACAGTTCGGGCCAAGTCCGGGGTAATGTATGGCGGAGTCACTCCATGAATGTGCCAATAAGGGTCCAAGGAACCATTAACTGACATCCATGTACCAATATTCCATTTTCAATAATACATAGTCGGGCCGAAGCCAACAGTCGGGAAAATGGCAGTGGCAAGTATGACATTTTATGTCTTGTGCTACATTCATGCAGAAAAATATGCTGGCTAGAACGGAAGATGAGTAAAAAATATTGCCGCCACTCCCCTTGCCTGTTTCATTTCTTCCCAGTTTAGACCGTCATCGTAACCAAAGTCTCTCACACAAAGAACTATCAACGGAAATAATTCGAAGCCACTTGGCTATTTCACGCCATCCTACAGTACAGTGTATTATAACCTATACATAAACAAAGGGTGTAGGCTCACACTTGTTTGTTTTAACTTTGCAAGTGTTATAGTATCATATACAGCGGTACTAAAGCATGCACGCACTATATATCTCTACGTAAATATCTGTTCGATACTGTGCACAAATCAGTGGAGCTTAGTATAATGGGCGTTCAACATGTCAAGCAAGTTACGAACGAGGCAAGTTAGGCCTAAGCTTACACTTACAGTACTTGGAGTGTGCATGATGGATGCATAGCCTAAGCCTAAGCTACGAACAAGAAGCAACTGCGACATAACTTTCTAGTCTCCAAACAACGCCATAAATATTGCATTTTAAAATATTATTACAATCCAAAACACAGTTTGGTGTGACCTCCTCATAACCTGCGGGAAATATGAGAAAAATGAAGGATTCAATCGCAGAGTAGCCTGCAAGACAATGGCGACTTTCCAGCCTCCGTGTCACTTGCGCAATTCTATACGGTACGGTGCATGCCGTGGCTGGGTGTGCATGCAACTGTACGTACGTATGTGAATGCAATAAACAAGCACTTGCCATCCATCCTCGAGCTCCGGTCCGAATACACAGAGATATTGCGCAATTCTACGGCGCAATTCTACGGATGCATTGCGACATTTTACGAGATGCCTGCACATCGGTCAGCAGGCTATTCTACGTAAGTGAACCCCTAAACGAAAAACAACGTTCGCCGTGCGTATATTTAAGCAGATTGCACGGAGTGATTTCAGCCGAAAAAGTCTTGCACATTTTGTGGAATGCTTTTGCATATATCGTGCTCAGAAAGTGGACGGCGACTCGAGCATGCTGGTTGCACTGCTTTATTTGCAAACGAAATTGTCACAATATTATAGCCCACTCTTTACAAAGTTTTCAACAATGTCTGCGTAGCTGGAATCCCTATTTCTGACGGTAAACAAAACTACCGTTATATCAAGCAAGCACAATGAAGGTATTTAACTGTTTCTTACCTATTGTTGTGCCTTGCGTGGAATGCGGGAGGCATTGTGCACTACGGCCCCGCGCTCTGATTGCACTCGGAGCGGCTTATGGGATTAGCACGCGCTCTAATTTTCCTGATTTCTTTTGAGCTGTACTGTATATCTTGAGCAGAGAAATGTGATGAACAAGATACTGTAATTGACATGTTGATGGCCCATATTAAGTGAAGGTCAAAAGTAATTTGAGATCATTGGAGGTCAAGATGCCCATGGAGCATAGACATTCTGTGCCAAAATTGTAAAGACAGTAAGTATTGTATGAAACACTGTCAAACCAAAAACACAGCAATGGAGTTACATTTCATTGGCAAGGAATCACAAAAGCCTTGTTACTTTCTGGTCATTATGAGGAACAATTTTTTTTTCCAAACCTTGATAAATTCATAGGCATATTAAGTTTGCTTTTTTAAACATGTTAGCATTCATAATGCATGTGGCATTGATTTACAGTGTTTAATATCATTCATAATACTTTTGCATAACAAAATGCTGGAAATTGCTTGTAAACACAAAGTGTCAAGAAAGAAATAATGGAAACTTCATGTACATAATGTATGGTATATAGATTTATCTTTGGAAGAACCCTGTTGGTTTTTGGTACTTGGTCAAAAGTCAGTAAAGGGCAAAATCTAAATCCCTTGTCAATTTTATACCTCAAGGTAGGAACCATAGACACTGTAGTTTTCATAATTAGCATGTTGATGCATTATTGTCAGTTGATGAACCATGAAGTGTTTGGTTGAGGTCAGAGATTATCTACTTTAATACTGTAGGTCTTTTGAGATCAAGTGGTGAAAACCTTGGAAAGTGCTTTCAAACATGATTATCTCAAGAGGGGTAACATTGATGGGGCTCAAACTTTAGCATAAGGCTGCCTTTAAGATATTGAATAAAAGAACTGTATTGTTTTTTATTAAGTTCAAAGGTTGTACAGTAAGATCAAGAGTAGGGCCGTGACCGGTTAGCGATTAATCGCTCCGGATTTCCGCTTTTTTTAAGTCGTGGATCCACGGAAAAATTACAATTCCGCTCTTTTGTAAATCATCAAAATTTTTGTAATAGTAAACAGGCAGAAAAATGCGGACTTTTTTGTGAACTTGCCCGTGTATCCATTAGCAGCCCATTAGGTAGGCCAAATAACGTGCAAAAGTAAGCCCATTAAAAACGGGAGATTACGGATAGTCTATGGTATTAATGCTCGTATGCGCATAGATACAGTACTTATGTACATGGCAATGAGTACATCTTCACAGTAATCTTTACATTAAGATGGGTAATAGTATGCATGGCTGTTCTCAAATTAGAATGTAGCTGGCTTACGTCCGTGCGGACATCGATATTGTGCGTAGCATTGCATATCATGCAAGGGCCCGCGAGATCGATCGTCCGTATATACTGCATGCTTTGAACTGCATGCATGTTGTGTGAAGATGGGAGTTAAGATGGGAGTTCATTACCGAATCATTCCGAGAAAAGGGATATCGGTTTGTAACTTTGACAAAACTGTTAAAAACAAGTGGTCCTAGTCATGGCTAGATAGTAGAATGTTCATACACCGTGGATACAATGGAAACAGCCCAGGCTGTGAACAACTGGCTTGGTGACTTGATTCGTAATGTAATGTTAGGCCTAGCCTAATGCTAATGTAATGTTAGGCCTATATCTTGTCACAGTTCGTTAACGTTAGGCAAAGTCACACTTATGTGCGTCAGTAGCACTGGAATGTACAGTTACTCTTTGCAGTCGTTATATATCAATTCGACTTGTAAAAAAAATTGCGTGTAAAATAACTGGGCATACTGTTTCGTTACACAGGCATAGTTTACACGTAACGATAATATCGTGCCTAAGTTAGGCCTAGCCACTACTCCAATACTTCATAGTATTAGTAAGGCTACTGTAGCTACAGTAGGTCTACAGTAACTTACGCCTACAAAATGAACAGTGTGGGGTGTTAAGCCTAACGTTAGGCAATATGCTAAATGTTACACTATCTAGTATTACAGATTAAGGAAATCCTAGCCTAACAGTCAGTGTTAGCTTAACGTTAGCCTAACGTAATCGGAACGTCGTAGGCAAAATAGACTAATTCTTTTTACTAAGGGTGTTTTTGGTAAGGCTCAGATCCCTGTTGATAGACTTCGGCATCCCACTCGCAAAACTCGCAGTATGCATAACCTACACTTTTGCCGTCTTTATACTACAGTAGGACTAACTGCTACAAATATAGTTTTCTGCCTAATACAGTCAAGGATTGGAATAGTCTCCCTGCCTCTTTAGTCGAAAATTCCATGCGTCATAAAGACCCTGCTCAGTTTATTGCAAATAGCATTAGGGCTTAGGTACCTCTCGACGCATGTGTGGTGAAGTAATGTCCCTTTGGATGTGTCACCGTATTCCGAAAGAAGAAGAAGAAGAAGTGTTGCCTAAGCAGATGGATGAGATGGCAAATAGGGCCTAGGCTACAGGACAAAGTTAATGAAAAAAATGTGTCCTAGATGAGTTGATTTCCTGCAATCTAAGCAGCCAAAATTTCAAAATTTTCTCACCTCAGCCCCAGCCATGGTGGGGCTGAGGTGGGTCGTGTCCATGCACCTGTGTGTGAATTTCCTCTTTTTTTTAGCTCAACCCACGAAGTGTGGGTAGAGCTTATGTTATACTGTGGGCTGAAAATGTCTGTCTCATTTTTTGTGTATATGTCTCATTTTTTGAAAGTTTTCAGCTTCTTCAAATTGCCTCAGATTTGTTTGTATTTTTGGGTGAAGGATGCACACCAGGGTGGCAACAGATTTTGTTCTTTTCCGGTGGCTCAGTGAAGTGTGTTCGAAAATATTGACAATTTTCTGTCATTTTACTGACTTGACATTCCTTTTAAAATTCTAAATAGTTTGGACAAAGAGGTTATTTGTGTAAGTGGCTGTGTGGAGAGGTGAACATCTGGAGGGAGTTTGTTCCTTTAGTGTAACGGACATAAATCTTCCATGTATTCTGTTTTCATTTTCGGCACACATATGAAAGTGTGCATTATCACATCTTGGTCCATCCGGTGTACTCCCTGTTTGTTGGAACATGCATGAATCACGACGTTTGGTGGCTGATTTGGGAAGGTGTGTACATATTGTTTCGGGCTGTTGGAAGACATGCATGCTACTGTAGGTTCGTCTGATTAGCCCAATCCTCGAGCACAGGCTGTTCTAACGTTATAACTTATATAATGCATACATATATATAAAGTCTATTTATATATGTACTGTATAACGTTAGAACTGCCTGTGATCCTCGAGTAGACAATACAGGGAAGAAAAAATTACTCACGTGAGATCTAAACAAGTGTAAACGTGGTAGGCTTAGGCCTAGTTTACCTGCAAGATGACGCAGTTTGATAGAAAAACGAAAATACAGGAACAAAAAAAAAAGAAAAAAAAACCGCAGGTGAGACCAAAACAAAGTAGGCTACTCCGTACTAACGTTATAGACCTAATGTTATGCCTGGCCTTACGCAAGTACAAGTGACATCGAAACTCAAAAATGTGATCGTGGTAGGCTTAGGCCTAGTTTACCTGAAAGATGATGCAGTTTGGTAGAAAAATGAAAATACAGGGACAAAAAAAAAAAAATCACGCAAGTGAGACCGAAACGAAGTGCATAGCCTATAGGCCTCTAGACCTTACGTTAGACCTACAGTAGCCTACGCTAGGTTTACGGTTGTTTCGCCCCCTTGCCAGTTCGCCCCCAACCAGTTCGCCCCCCAAAAACCAGTTCGCCCCCAAGCGATGACCAGTTCGCCCCCAAAGACCTACCAGTTCACCCCCAAGTGCTGACCAGTTCGCCCCCTAATTTATTGACAATAAACCTTTGTTATTTTCGGCATTTTTGTGCCTTTTCTTCCTTTATGTTGCATTCTTTGATGCAAATATCGAAAATTACACAAGAAAATTAGCAGAAAAGAGTTGTAGTGCAATTCACTTTGGACGTGGCAGAGAATACCGCGCACATGATACCTGATTGGTTGTTCTTAGTTGATTGCACATGTGAGCGAGTATGAAACAGTATATTCTGCGTGTGCTAGTTTTTGAAGGCATTTTACCAAATATAATTCCATGCAATTCTTCAAATATAGGCCTATTAAAAAAAACAGTTTTCCAATATACCTATCTCATGAGAAGTGTATTTAAGTAAGGTGGAAATGTAATCACGAACTTAACAAAACTTAACACTAAGAAACCACTAGACTTCAACTAGCACAAAGATGTGATGAGCTGGCCTCATGTAGGTAAAGTGGTATTTCAGTTCAACTGATGATCGAGTCCCTCATCACTTTCGTTTCCACATTTCATGCCATTTTGCTGCTGCTGTCGTAAAAAGATATAATCGAAAAAGAAAATTAATTGTATTTGATTTTTTTTTTACAACAACTAACAGTTAGTGTTAATAAAATCGAGGGGGCGAACTGGTAGGTACCCGCGGGGCGAAACGACTTCCACATTGGGGCAAACTGGCAAAGGGGCGAAATGACTGGGGCGAACTGGTTGGGGGCGAACTGGCAAGGGGGCGAAATGACCGGGTACCCCTACGCTAGACGTAGCTTAGGCTAGAACTTATTGTAGGCCTAACTTGGAAGTAGCTTAACTGACTTGGTGTGTCTCGCACAATGACCACTGATTAGTGATGTACATGTACATTAACAGCCTACCCAGAATAAAAAGTGGCACATTACTGATTTTATTTATGCCTAACAGGACAAGGTCTACATGGCTTGAGTCTTTTTCTATTACATGTAGCCTATCATAGACTGCTTAAAACACCACAAAGTTTAGGTGAGATTGTGTTGGCATAGGCCTAGGCAATGAAATGGGGGATGCAAAGCCTGACATTGGAGGAACTGTAAGCTACACAACGTAATGTCAGGTTTAATGCAATTGAAGTATGAAGTGTTCAATAGGCCTGGCCTACAGCATGTATACCAATAGCGTAAAACACATTTATTGATTATATTTTTCAGAACTTATCAAATTGTACATCAAGTAGCCTATCACCCATATCCAGTACAAAGACAAGCTTTCATACAGCATTAAAATAATCTTACAAATTTTATTCAGATATCGGTAAACACAGTTTTGTAGGTTTCACGCTATTGGTAGCCTACACATACCGTAGGCGGAGCTTAGCCAAGATCCTTATTTGGTCCTTTGTACATTTTTAGTTTTACTGGATGTGAAGGGTTAGGCACCACAACTAATGTCACATCTAACCTGGCCATTATTGAGTAGGGAATTCAAATTTTGGATAGCGGTTTCAGGGATTTTTTACTTGTTTATTAGCTCAACCCACGAAGTGTGGGTAGAGCTTATGAACATTACACTGTAGGGAGAGAAAATGACTGTCTCACTTTTCAAAAGGATTCTACTCCCAAATGCTTTCATGGATTCTCTTGAAACTTGAACACAGTGTTCCTTGGGTGGTGGGCAATTTGAGGTGTGCAGGAATTTGTGGTCCAAGGTCCCGTATGGGCCCAGCTATGGCCCATTTTATGAAATTCTTCAAAATGTTTCTTCTCCTACAGATATTCTTGTACAGTGATGATGGTTTGTCATAGTGATACTCTGTTAGTGGTGCCTTCAGGGTTTTCAGGAATTTTAGGTCCATGACCCAAGATGGGCCGAAGGGTCCATTTTGTGAAATTTGCAAAATGTTTAACCCCTCCTCCGTATAAGGTTAAACAGAGTTGAAGGACTGTCATAGTGATGCTTGGTTAGTAATCTATGTATGGTTTTCTGACAGTTTTGGTCCAAGGTCCCATGTGGGCCCTTTGTCGCACTTTGTTTTTTGCTTACCAGTTTCATGGCTGAGGGGAGAGAGGGGAAAAGGGGAGGGGGGGGAGGGAAGACATTTGATAGCTTCCTCTCCACTGGTTATTCAACTGCCCTACACAAACTGGTTGCATTTATGCATTATGGCAGTCTATTTTCTGATCCCTGCCCTTACATTTAGGATGAACTACATGAAGCTATAAAGATTTATCCCTGACACAGTCCAAGTGCTAATTGAACAGTGTATACCATGGTTGTTCATACCGAAGATGGAAAGTTGATTACATTTTTGGGGGAGAGATATTTGTGTGAAATATTTTAATTGTGACAGTGCTGCATATCGTGACCTAAAAGAAGTGGTACAGTTATTTTCGTTTGGAACAAAAGAAAAGTACTGGTAGTTTTATCAGGAACCGGTTAAAATAACCACACAAATATCTTCGGTACTTTCATTGCTGGTACTACCGGTACTGGTATTTATGTGAAAACCGGTATACTCGCTAACACTAGGGTTGAGCGACAGCAGCATTGCTGCTCTAGTTTGAAATGTCAGTCTCATTTCTGATCGCTAAACGATCGCATGTGTAATAAATGTTTAGTACAAAGCTACCAGCGATTAAACGCAAAACCCATTTTTCCATGCGAAATAAAAAACAATCAGTAGTCATTACAGACAATTAGATGTTCACTTTAACTCTTTTTGAAAAGGTGAAATACATAATTATACAATTGGCACACACATAAACATACGACATCAAAGTTGAGCTTCTATGAGGATCCGAGTTTGAGGTTCATAGAAACCATGTCCCCTGGACATCACTAATGCATTTTACATATTCATCATGTTCAAGAGCACATTTATTAAAGTCTTTATGTTGATCATAGGTACTTGCAATTAATCGCTAAACGATCGCAAAATTTTGCGATTAAACGTTCAGTAATTTTGCTAAACGTTCACAGTCCTCATCAAGAGAGGTCAAGTACAGTAGTGAAAACCTTATGAAGACAGTATTTCAAGAAAGGTACAGTAGACTTGATGGATCTTATAAATACTGTAGCTTTCCTCCCCCTGTCAGGAAAGATGGTATCGTCAAATTGTTTACATAGCTGATGAAGTTGGTTGCATTCCTGGTCTGAGGCACCAGTTAAAAAGCTGATTTTGCTTGCTTTTGGTGAAGCCACTCAAACATGTCATGATTACTCTTTGTAGTTCAGTAACAGTATGGTATTCAAGGCAGTTCTTGCTCTCACTGCTGCAAGGCTCGTTGATGGCTTCCCATTTATTCTTGTGTCAATTCAGGGTTGTGACTCCTTTTGGGAGTACTTTCAGGCTGTGGTCGTCTGGACTTGAACCAATTGGTTGGAAACTGGGACGTTAAACCTCATCTAACCTAACCTAACCACATTAAGGTACAGGTAAAAAATGTTGGCAGAGTATGCATGTATGTTGGTGGGGTACTGTAGGTGCTCATGTATGGATCAGGGGTGGAAATAAGCCTTCAACCTTTGGGGGCCAGCCGGGCCCCTAGTCCATGGAATCTAGGGGCCAAATGAGAAATCAAGGGGCCCAAAACTAACAAAGAAAAAAAGGACTGTTAAAGTGTACGGGTGCTTTTTATGTGCTTGGAAACGTGTAGTATAGGTATATTGAAGCTAGGCTATAAGTACTGTATACTGTATGTTGAACTTAGCCTGAAATCTGTCCACACCCTCTTAGACCAGTACTTAACAACTATACATGTTGCATGTAATGTATATTTTCAAACTTTTCTTGTAACTCCGGAATTTATTCCCCGGTAAAATGAAGGGCACTGTCCAATTCCCGCCAACCAGTCAGTCATGAACACTAAGTATTTGCCTGAGGAGCCCACCCGTAGTACGGCAAGTTTTGCAAATCCTCAGTCACTCATTCATCATTATTGTTTATTTTAATCTGATTGGAAAAACCCAACATCGTGCATATGTTCGCAGCTCAATGAATCTAGGCCTTACCGTATTGACTCATGAATGACATCGTCTTGAGTTCTTGCGTGAGTGATCTTCGTGGTGGTGTGACAAAGCTGCCTGTTAAGAAGTGGATGTGAACTGATTTCCAGAAATAATGTGTGTTTTGGCAGGTTTTGTAGTGACGAAATAGTTTTTAGTACCCGAAATACTGAAACACAGGCCGATGCGAGACATAATATCCGTTTTACTTGTGGGTGGAGATGTTCATGTTCAGACTGTAACAGTTTTTATACTTCAATATTTAGGAGCCAACCGGGCCCCTTGCCCTGTAGAAGCTACGGGCCCGAGCGAATTTCTAGGAGCATCGGGCCCACGGGCCCCCGTTATTTCGAGCCCTGTGGGTGCACACAAAGTATGCAGTCAACTGAAATCAGGCAGTGGTGGCACACATTACAATATACCATGTGCTTAATATACAGGCTTGTGTGCTATGAATGCTGTAGTCTGTAGTCCCCAAAACACTGCAAGGGTCTCATGTGTGCCTCTACCATGGCCACAAAAATATAAGATATCATATGGAATGGGTCTACAGAACTGACACTGGTTTCTATAGAGGGATTTCATGTGCCGTCACGCGCAATGGATTCCCAGGCACTGAAGGGCAAAACACACATGCAGTAAGCAAACTTACAGCTCACGCGCATGGCATAACCATAGATACTACTGTGACACAATGGACGCGTGCCCATCAAAACCAAAGAGACGCGCGATCTTGCCCTTCAAAAATGCGTCGAGTTGGTTAAAGTCACATGACTGAAATCCCTCTATTGAGTACTATTGAAAACATGGTTGTGTTAGCAAAAAGGTAAAAAAGTTACATTTTTTTTGTGTACTGTACACACAGGCGGGAAATATCGGAGATGTGAGTGACCCTCAACAGCAAGAGGCGGCTACAACAATCCAGGCAGCAGTGAGGGGACAGCAGGCCAGAGAAGGGGTCAGTGGAAGAGAAATCAGACAAGAAAAAATCAGAGGAAGATGATGCAGGCAATTAAAATCCAAGCAGCATACAGGGTGTAAATGAGGCCAGGAAGTAGAGTTAACTTGTTGAAGTGGCGTACTAATCACCTAGTTGTGTATCTTTTGCTGTTAAATACCTTGAATGCCATTTAATATATTGTAGTTTTTACGTGACTATCGTAGGATTCTTTTCTGTCCTTCTTTCTGAAACATTTTCTTATTCACATGTCTTTTCCTTAGACATATTGCATTAAACTTCCTGTGTAGGGAATTGTCTACATCTTCCCATAGTCTGAATAACAAATGGCAGGTTACTTGGTCTTGTTTTCCTTCCTCACATGAGAATTTTATTTGTTTGCTTGGCAAGGCCAGCCGGCCACCTAAGTTTCTTGCAAAACGCCATTACCAATTTGCATCTTGCCAATTTACAATAAGTTCAACAACCAAAGCTGTGGCTTTATGGTCAAACTGTCATTCTCCACAGAGGAAGTCAAGCAACAATTGGCTAATCAGCCATGCCCAAGTTTGTTTATCAAAGAGAAAAAAGTGTGAATGAACAGGGACATGGTTGATCTTCAGACTCTAACCCTGTTGTTCACCCAATCAAAATCATACTTCATCCTGCTTTTCTGACCTGCCACTAAAAAAAGAAAAGAGATTGAACTGAATGTTCACATTGTCTTAGAGATTGTACAGAATGATGCCTGCAAAAGTGAAACTTTGTGCCTACTTTCTCATCTATAATATTTGTGCCCTTTATTATTAGAAAAGTTTTGTCTTTCCTCCTGTTTTTCCACCTGTGTCAGCTTGAAAGCCTGCATATTGTACACCTGAATGCAAATCTGCCATTAAGATATTAATAATAAAATATTATGTAAGAGTATAGTCAAAATTTTCCATCTGATTTTGACAGTGTGCTGTGAAATTGTATTCATTTCCCAGCATATGTGCACAGTCTCAGGATGAGCATATTTTCCATTTATGACTTATGACTGAGATTTTGTCTCCATAAAGGATACAGTAGCAGCATCATAGAAATGAATAGTACTGTACAAAATGTGGACAGTTTCTTGAATTTGGTCCAAGTACAGAACAGTGCTCCATCTATTTGCTTCTCCAACCTTGTCTTTTTCAGTTTCATGCAAAAACGAAAAATATTTAGACAGTAGACAAGATTTGCTTCATACAGTATTTTGATCACAGTACAAAAACTCCTTTTTCCTGGAGCCTAATTTTGTTTGTTTGTTCATTGGTCAGTCATGAATATGTTTGCTTCTCCGTTTCATTTTTATACAGCAATAAGCAAGTTTCTACCATACAAAATGCTGTTCTCAGTACACATCACCAAACCCCCTTTCACTGATGGTCTTCTTTGTTTCACTGGAGAGTTGCTAACAGAAGTAGATATTTATAATGGAAGCTCCCATTTTTTGGGAAGTATTTATGATGTCTTTCTTGTGCGAGCTTACGTTCTCGCTGTTTAGTTTTCCTTTTTGGAATTACAAATGTGTGTATAAAATTGAAAATCTTTCCTGGTTTTTGCATAGCATGTTGTACAGAGAGGGCTTGTATAGTCCAAGTCAGCTTATAACAGAACGATAGTGATCAACATTTTTCTTAACAAGATGCAG